>CAUYSK010067191.1:0-28651 GCA_963575035.1 Avahi laniger | reverse complement strand
CCCACCACACCAACCCCCAACAACAAACCCAAACACTATGTGTCAAAACTTTTTATCAACTTTCACTTTCTAAAAAAAAAAAAAAAAAAAAAAGTCATCATTTGAAGTAACAACACTAAAGCAAAAGATTTGCTCATTATTTTATGGTTATGGTTTCTTTTCACTTATCATTCTTCTCTCCATGCTGGAGAAGCCCTACCACCATCTCCAGGCAGTGGGTGCAGAGACTGGAAAGGGTGTGAGTTTTCTTGTCAAGGGATTTCTTTTTTTAATTACAGTTAGAGAGAAAAGGAGGATGCGAAAAAGAAATAAATACTTTGTCGAGTGTTGACTCTGCAGCAAAAGCTTCATATACAGTATGTCATTAATTTCAAGCCTCGCAAGATCCCTTGCAGGTACCATCAGCATTTTACATAGAGGAGAACATGGAAGCAAAAGGATTTCAAATTAATTTGCTTAATTCATCCAACAAGGAAGTGACAAATCCAGAACTTGAGCCTAAGCCTTGGGAAGCGCAAAGTCACAAAACCTCCTCCTGATCTGAGTCGTACCTGTAGTGCTTCCTTTGTTGCTCCAGAACTTCTCAATTGGATTTCCAATGGGTTTAAATGAGCAGAGTGATGCCCTCAGATCTCAGGGAAACCTAGTAGGGATTAAGGATGCCTGAGTTTCTGGGCCCATGGCTTCTGCTCACAAGTAGGTTTATCTGTTTAATCTAGTGCTCCAAATAAATGTGATATTTTCATTTTCTGTGTGTGTCATAATGTGAAAAGGCCTCAGAAACACTGCTGCTCTAGCCTTGGGTCACATGAACACATGTGATGTTCCAGCCACACAAAGTTACATAGTATAATAAACTTAATGTATAAATAATTTACTATGATATACTTTCATGCTTGTGTAGATTTACTCATGCTATATCCCTTACAGAGAATGCCTACGTCTTCTTCTTCTCTACCTGGTAAATCCATAATACTTTAAGAACCATTGAAATTTGACATCAAAAAGAGAAAGTCCCATGTTCTTCTTTTTTTCTCAAGCACTTTGCTACCTTGGTTAGGGTATTCATCACATTACTCTGTAATTTACAGGTTCATACAGCTGTCTCACCACTTAAAGCACAGAGAACATACTCAGCAAAGATATGTTGGATGAATGAAAGTATGACGCATGGAGGGTAAAACTGTATTTTAATTATTTTGTCATCATCAGAAGCTGGCCAAGGGGTAAACAAACTACTGCCCCTGGGCCAAATTTGGCCTGTGGCCTGTTTTACATAGTCAGAAAGCTCAGAATGGTTTTTACATTTTTAAAGAGTTATTTTAAAAATTTAACAAGAATGTGTGACAGAGACCATATGTAGCCGGCAAAGCCTAAAATATTTACTATATCTGGTCCTTTACAGAAAAATCTTCCAACCCTCAATAGCTAAATCAATCAATCAAGACTAATTGATTGTTTTTTATAGGCATATCATGCATCAGTATTTTTTTTCCTCAAATCTAGCTCTCTTGTTTGTCAACCTATAGCACTTTCTGGCCTTGAGTAGACCATTTTTCCTATCATTTCTCTAGTCAATGTTTCTTAACTTTATCATTGAAGTATAATGCACATAGAAAAGTGACAAAAATCATAACTGTAGAGCTCAAGGAATCATCATGTAAGTGAGCACACCCACGTGACTGCCACTCAGATGAAGAAATAGAAGATTGGCAGCTCACCGGAATCTCCCCATAGCCCTCCCAGCCATTACTCTCTTCCTCTTCCTTAAAGGTAACCACACCTGTGACTTCTCAACTCATACAGTAGCTTTTTTATCTTTATACATACGGAAAATACAGCATCACAAACCTAATATTGAGAAAAATCAACGTCTCAGGTTTTTTGATCAATATTAGGTGTGTGATGCTTTTTCACTGGATTATGGACAGCAGTAACCTGTTCATTTTCATTGTCGAATAGTACTCCATTGCAATTTTTTAAAATTTATTTTACTGTTGATAGATTTTTTTTAATTTGGGAGTATTGTGAATAATGTTGTTTTAACCATTATTATGAATTCATTTTGAAGACTTTTCACACTCAGTTGAGCTGCCACATCATCACTACCTCATCCCCTCACCTCCTCCAATCAGTTCCTTCTCCACAGTTAGGGCTCCTGTAGCCATTTCAGTGTGGATAGGAGCATAGGTTCTCAAACAACACCACTGGCTTTCAATCCTGGACTCCTCCATTCCTATCTGTGTGATATTTAATAAATTACTTACCCTTTCTGTGCCTTCTATTTCATATCTGTAAAATCAGGATACTAGAATTGAGTTAATTTTTGTAAACCTCTTAGAGCAACGTTTAGCACAGTAAGTGACATATATGTGTTTTCCCAATAATTAAATAATTATAGTGAAACAATGGCCTGTATTTAGAAAGATACCTTCAGTTTGAACTGATCACATGACATAAGTTGACTGTTTTCTTCTATTTGAGAGATATAAAAAAATTTAAGTCCTTACGAATTAGAAATTGGAATTAAACTCTCAAAAAAATCCCCATAGCCTCACATTTTTGATTAGAAATATTAGCATATCCTTATTTCCTCTAACTTCAATACACAGTTGGAAAACCAGCAACTTGTAGGCGCTCAATAGAAACTTATTATACAAATCAAATGAATACCATGTCAAATCAAAAATTTTTATCATTGTAGTATCAAAATTAATGTTAACAAATTATCTGTTTCATTTTATCACAGTTTATTAGATTATCTGAGAAATACTCTGTAATTCAAGCTAAAAACCAACTATACATTTATTAGGTCACATTCTCAGTACTGTGCTAAACTCTGTGAAAGAAAGCAAGAGAAATGTAATATACTATATTTCTCCTCAAACGCTTGTAGTTCTGTTATTTATTCTTTCCATACTTATTGTCTATTGAGTCCTAGGCATCTCTAAGGCAATATTTCTACATATGATCAGAGAATGTATGATGAATACCACTCAGATACAAAAGCAGGACTGCTTTTTTTCCCCAGTCAAACAGAATGCCTTTTTTGGAATCTCTTTCTCAGACTTGTATAAGCTGAAACAGTGCCCTAGAACCTCATTTGAATTAGTCACGTGTTCTACATGGATAAAATTTGGTATTTAAATCAATTAATACATTATGTTGATTTGAGGCATGTGTATAAAATAAAATTTGTACTTTCATCAGAGGTTTTCCTAAATCAATGGAAAACTCCCATTTCCTTTAAGTCTGTTCAAAGCCCGCCTATTTAATAAGAAATAGTACAGAAAATACCAGGTAAAAACAAGGAAAGAGGGTGCAGGCAGTGGTGTGCTAGTAAATGTTTAACAACCAGCGGTTTGAAGAAAAGGGCCTAATTTTTGTCATTTGCCCACGTCCATGGTGTAAATACTCCCAGCATTGCTGCATTCAAATGCCCAGGGAGAAGACGTCACTGAATACAGAACTGAAAAGAGTTGATCACATTACCTCTGTGAGCCAATGCAGGCTGGTTCCAGTGCACTACTGAGTGCAGAGCAATAGAACTTCCAATTTTCTTTGAAGAACTACCCATCTCCATTGCATGGTGGCCCTGACAATGAAGCTGTCCTACACTGGTCTGGAAAAGGAGTAATCATAAGAAGCTAAGCTTGTTCAAATTGACTCTCTCTCCCAAGAATCTGAATCTTGAGTGGGGTGTAAATAAAAAACAAATGTTTGGGGGAAATATTCCCAACAGTTCTTGCTATCTAGACCTAATACCCATCCCATCCACAGGCTCCAGTCCAACTCCATAATGAAACCTGAGTCTTGCATTTTTCCCCATGCATGGTTATATAAAAGTTCTGAAATCCTAATAAATTACTTTTTTCCTTAACATGCCTAGAGTCAGTCTTTGACCTAACCTTAAGGAGTGAAGCAACAGATTTGGTATTTTTTAGTTTGTGATAATGTGTATTTAAATAGCCGCTCCAGGAAACTCTTCCCAGACTCATTTTGAGTCTCATGGGGTGGGGTTTCAGCATGGGGGACGGGGGAGGGGCAGGTACTGCCACGAAGGAATCAAATGTAATTTATTTACAAAGGCACAAGGTGACACACCTTCTTTCCCACCTTTTCTCATTAGATCAACTAATTACATTTAGTATTAACAGAGAGTGGTTTGGGTGGTGGAGGAGTATCATATTAGGGTAAAAGCTGAGCTGCTGTAACAAAGGAACTTAAAGCGATATGGAGGCTTAAAGGAAAAAGGACTTTATTTCTTTGTCACAAAACAGTTCCGCTGTAGGCAATCTGCGTCCACGAGCTGCTTCTGCTTGGCTTGTACATTCAAACGCTCCGGCTCCTACCATCGTGCTGTTTCACCTTTCTTTAGGCATATTGTGTCTTCTGCATGGTTGAAGTTGGGTTTCTACCACATCCAGTTGCCAGCCAACAGAAAGGAGATGGGGAAAGGAGGCACACTCTCAATTCAAGGGCAAGAACCTTGCCACATGAAAAAGTATAATTTACTGACTGTCCACATATCTAGCTAAAACTGAGATACAATAGAGAAGACAATGAAAGCATAGTGTAGAAAATTAGCCATCGTCCCAACAAAGGCCTTTGAGAACCATTTGCTATTAAAAAAAAAAAAAGAGCACAGGCACAGATCATAAATGTGAAACATGTTCCAAAAGATTAAAATGGAAATAGTTCAACATTCTATATATTTTCCAGGTAATAAGTTTACACAGATAGGTTGGCACTTCTAAGCCAGAATAGGATAATATACTGGAACATTTTAAATATTTGTGAAATATATCATAAGAAATTTGTTAGTAATGATCAACAAAGTATTGACAGTTGAAAATAATCTATTTTTTGAAAAAATTGGGCCAATTCAAGATTATTCCTGTATCGGTGTTCCCTAAAATTTCATTGTAGAAGTAGTACTATCAGAACTTTCTCCCTGTCTATATTATTACTGCAGCATGTCTGCATTATTATGTACTATGGGACATATCTTCACCATTATCTTCTTAGATCTTTTTCTTTAAGTGAACTCAATTCTTAATTTGTTTATGAAGGAAACTTTATATCACTACTATAAATGGAAAGCCAGTATCACTTGGCAAAATACAAGATAAATTTAAAAATAAGAAAATAATGCCAGACAATGTGTTACATTGTAGCTAGACATTATTGCTAGCTGAGAATTCTAAGTCAGAACTGGTCTTTTCTCTGTTCAAAAGAGAGACAGTAAGAGTTGAGGTGTTTTAAAGTACTGGCAGCAAACTGAGTCTTTCTTGTTGAAGAATCTGAAGAATTAAAAGAGAATTGAAATAGCATTAAGTGACTATATGCATCAGTGTGATTTGATTCCTATCTATGAACTACCTAAACCCACTCTTTATAGAACCCTGCCCTATGGAAAATGCCAGTCTTACTCATTTGCACAAAGACATGCTTTTGTGAGTGGGAGATAAAGGTGTGAAGTTTCAGTTAGCATTTTGAGGAGTTTTAATAAACCTGCCAATGCCATGGGCTTTGAACATCATCATTCATGTTTTTTCAGATGGTGGAAAGAAACACAGTTCTAAATCCAGCTATTGTCTCAAAGTCACAAAGTGAGAAAAAAAAAGCCCCCCAAAATGCCATCCATACACATGAATATCAAATCTAAACCTTCTTTTCCTCTCTGGTGCTGTTTATTTGGATGGAGTTGACTTTCTGACTTCAGAGAGTTGTTTTCCAGTACCAGATCTCTCTGACATGCTCTCTGGGATGTTTATGTCTCACGTTGCCTCAAATCTTTTAATCAACCAGGCACTCCTCCAGTGAAAGGTAGATGATTAGAATATCTGGTCCACAAACCTAAACTATAATTATGCTGAGTATCAGACTGCCTTTGATATTCCTAAACTTATTCTGCACTCCAGAAAAACATTTTCCTTTCAGAAGCAAACAGTCATGATGCATGAAAATAGTTGAGCCAGCCAGTCAGATCCTTCAAGTGGCAACCAGCTATTGCTAGAGTCATCAAGGCAACAGAGAGAAAAAAGAGTTCAACTCTCCAGAAAAACAGGGTGAGGGAACTCTACGGCTAAGGACTTCAAATACATAGACTAGATGGGAAATTTCTTAGTATTAGAAATGCAGGTTTAACTTAAATACCTGGTTATAATAGTGAAGTACAAATTTAAGCATGAACAAAATTCGTTGGATAATCAGATGCATTCATTGCAACCTAAGGAAATAGTGTCGATGAGGGGGATAAAGGAATGACACAATTTATCATATGCATTCTCTGTTCTAGTCTTTGTGTTGCATACATTATAAAGATTAGCTCCTTTATTTCTCCCAACTCTGAAAACTTGTAAAAGAAGAAGAAGATGTCTTACTAAATCTTTACTCCCTAGTTGTAAGACAATGGGACACTCAGGGTCACCATACTTTACAGGTTTCAGGGACCATCTCCATTTCAAACATCTATCATTTTCCACCTAAACCATTTACTCTCAACTTGAAGGTAAGGAAGACACAGTGGTGGAGGTCACCTAGGAGCTATGACACACTCCCCCTCATTTCCAAGATGTCGATGTCCCCAAGGGTTCCTCTTCCCCACCTTTGAGAATCATTGCTTTAGTAGATTGCTGTTACTAAGGTCATTTGAAATATTCCTCAAGTAAGTTTTACAGGTAAGCTGAGAATGATTTCAGTAGCTGAGTCAGTGAAGCTCTAATATTTCAGAGCCCAGGCTACATATCGGAGACTGGGCCTCACATTCAGAAATGGTAGAGAAACCTCTGTCAGACGATTTGCCTGATACACTCACTGCATTTCCTGAGTAGAGCCTAAGTCCCCAAATTTTATGTGTCTCTCCAGTGTATCTAAAGTAATTTTATTAGTGCCTCAGTACATGTTCTGGAGGACATCTTGACGTGTCTTCCACCTTTAAAATTCTGTGATTCCATAATACAATCAGTATAGAAACTGTCATTAATATCTGTCAGGTAACAGAACTCAAATATCTCAAAATTTAAAAGAATCCTATTATAACCTTTCTACTACTTCTCAAATGAGAAGGAATAACCTTCTAGGGAATTATTTTCAGCTGCAAATTTTTAGTCAACATAAACTAGGCTCAAAACCAGAGCAGTTGTATAAAGATCCTTAATTTACATTTAGAAAAATGTATTTAAATCTCCTCACACATGTGTATGTATTTATTGATGTATAACTAAATTGCCTGATAACAGAAGGCTTAAAGAATGCTAGCAGTGGGGAAGAGTTATAAGTGGGAAAACGTTGCATTAGTCTGGTTCTTTAATTACAAGCTGTTTGCACTGTGCATCGCGTATTAGCGTATTTTTGTTTGAGTATATACAGGCTGATCCTGGATATTTGCAAATAAACTCATGAATAGGAATAATAGAGACGGTTTCGTTTTTTTCTTCTAAAGGGAGTCCTGTGATTGGATTCTTTTCCTAAAATCACAGAGATGTAACGTTTCAGGGTTAGAGAGAAGATTATGTAGACCAATTACTCACTCAATTATTGAATCTTTCCTACAATATGCTTGACAAATAGTCACTCAACCCCCATCTGAGTGCCTTGAGTCAAAGAGAATTTCTGGAACAATCTATTCATTTACAGCAGATGACTAATGTTTTAGCTCTGAATATTGCATTCCTTCTTCTTCTGAAAGATGGAACCTTGGTTTTCCTTTGGGGAATTGTACTTCCCCATTGTATACTGTCTTAATGGGACCATTAGTCTAGGTGTCTCCTTCTCTGTTAGCCAAGGAGCACTCACATGATCCATACTATGATAATCTAAATTTATCTCCAAGAGATTTAAATTCTGAGTATAAGGAGATAAGAAAGAAAAACAGTTGGAACAAATTTATCCCAATGGCAGTACCTGGAAGATCCTTATTTCCCAAAAGACCCGAGTCTTTAACTTTGAGATCTATGAACACCCAACACTTTCATAAATTTGATCTTTGCCTAAAATTAGGCAAAGTCAGTTTACAGTAATTGCAATCAAAAAGTTCTATCTGATACCCCACAGATCTTATATTCATCCATCTGGGAAAACGTAGACAGACATGATCCCTCTTTATTATTGTAGTCCTTCATATGTGTGAAAATTTAGCATATTCTTCTTCAGAATTATTCTTCATTTTCTGATATGACTTTTTAAGAGACTAGCACACCTTTCACAGTTGCCGCTATGTGTTAAGGGGTTCCTTTTCTTCCCTCATTGTCAGGTGTTTTTGAAAACACAATCATTCACCATATGATGTTTCAGTTCACTATGTACTGCATATAGGATGGTGACCCCATAAGATTATAGTTTTTTACTGTATCTTTTATTTTTACTGTACCTTCTCCATGTTTATGTATGTTTAGATACACAAATAATTCTCATTGTGTTACAATTGCCTATATTATTGAGTACAGTAACATGCTGTACAGGAGCAATAGCTATTCCATACAGCCGAGATGTATAGTAAACCATCTAGGTTTGTGTAAGTTCATTCTGTGACAGTTGCACAATGATAAAATTTTCTGATGATTCTTTTCTCAGAACATATCCCTGTCATTAAGCAAGGCATGACTATATCTGAAATATAAGATAGTACATGTATGTTCAATTTTTATTTTAGCACTTTCGTATAATGATTTGCAAAGTTTGTGCAGAAAGAACTGTAAAAATATATATACAATAACCAGTAAGTTGACATATGGTGAGTAGAAGCTGAAATTCCCCCTGTCACAAAATCTAACTCTTCTTCACATTCTTTCCGTCCCTCTTGGTGACCAAGAAATCTCAAGTCTTCTTGATTTGGTTTATATTAATACTTTAACTTCTGTTGCCTATGATGTGGTATTTCTGGCTCCCAACATCCTTGAGGCATCAGTTTTTGGCACTACTTTTTGAGATCCACAAGAACTGCTTCCATTTCTGGCATAAATTCAGTTATGTGTCTGGCTGTTTGAAGTCTTTTTTTTTTTTTTTTTTTTGAGACAGAGTCTCACTCTGTTGCCCTGGCTAGAGTGAGTGCCATGGCATTAGTCTAGCTCACAGCAACTTCAAACTCCTGGGCTCGAGGGATCCTACTGCCTCAGCCTCCCGAGTAGCTGGGACTACAGGCATGCGTCACCATGCCCGGCTAATTTTTTCTATATAGTTTTAGTTGTCTGATTAATTTCTGTCTATTTTTGGTAGAGACGGGGTCTCCCTGTTGCTCAGGCTGGTCTGGAACTCCTGAGCTCAAACAATCTGCCCGCCTTGGCCTCCCAGAGTACTAGGATTACAGGCATGAGCCACCGCGCCCGGCCCGCCTGAAGTCTTTTGAAACTATAAAAATATATTCTGCCAGAAAGGAAGAAAACTCATTAATTCCTTTCTTTGCACGACACAATTGTTCTCTCCCTTTGCCTATAGCTCTCTTGTTCTTCCTTTTGGGACAAGGTAGAAAGTCACCATGGCTTCCCTTGGAGTGTCTCTTCCCAGTAACTTTGTAGACCCTTCCTGTGGCTCTTCCAATGAGGCAATGAGCCCTGCCCCACCAGTAGGAAGACACCTGCTGCTAGTCAACTTGCTAACTGTGGCATGACCTGGTTCCAGATGGGTTTCAACATGATTTCAGGTAATTCTTCTTGATGTATAAACGAGCCCCAGCTCATCTGTTCGACTTAATTCCATGAAGATGAACTGAGCACCTACTGACTGACAGCCTCTGTGAGTACAAAATCTAATCAGACATGGACCCTACCCTCCAGGGTAAATGGTCACATAAGCAATGTGGCCATTAAAAGTGTTGAATATACTAGTAAAATTGAGCCAGCACAAGATGGCAGTGGTTAAGTCTGTCTGGTGAGCATGGAGTCAGGAAAAGTGTTATGAGGTGACCTTAAGCTGGCTTCGGAAAGAGGACTAGGGATATACCAGGCAGACAAGGGGACATTCCAGGCACTTAAAAGTGAATGTGTCACTCCAGGTGTGCAGGCAAAGGGGAATGATCCCTTTCTTCTACCCTCTGTAATTGCGCCCTATGGTCTTATTCATCAATTTGGCAGCCACAACACACAGCTGGCTCACAGAGAGCTAAAACTACTATCTTTCTTGCATTGTTTTGCCACATTGACCCTCATCATTCATGCCAGTGAAACATTATTCTTTATCAGGAAAACAAAAGCAAGCCCTCAGCTTTTTCATCTTTCCCTTGGTTCTGGAGAACACAGCACTCAGCCTTGTCTCTTCTGCACCCAGCATGGGAACCCTCCATCTCCATCGACTTTCCCTCCCCTCTCCCTCACACATCTTCCTGCATTGGTGTGCTCCAAGCTTTGCAGGAGGCAGAAATCATCTTTTGACAAGTTTCACAGAGGGTTAGACTTTGTTTCTTTCCAGCTGTTGTCCAGTGTTCTCTGAAACCAATCAAAGGAAAAGAAACTAAAAACATGTTTGTGAAAATCAAATTAAAGCTGAGCTCTGATGGAGTCGCAGCTATCTACGCCCATATGGGCTGACTGCCAAGAATGTTTTTAATATAATAATCGCTCATCCATAGACCCATAATAATTGATATTTGCAATTCGATAATGCTTCTTAACAATTTTTTATTTGTTTCCAATCTCCCCGCTCCCCTCCTCACCTCATCTTCCCAACAACCCCCTGTGTCAGCACATTCATGCCTCTTAATGACCCTCTCAGCAGCTACTGATCAAAGTCAAATTTTAATTACAATTCTAATTTTGGAAGTTTGCTTCCTTTTAATCTGAACTTTTAGAAGGGAGTCAAATGAGTGCTTGCAACAGCTCACAGAAAACATATTGAGCTCTAGGCCTATTTAATTGGATGAGTTCAACTGGTTTGGAGCTTCCTGATTCCTAACAGCCCTTGTCTACTGGGTGATTACACCTGTGGAATGTAAAGCACATCGCTAACAACTGTAGTCGGGCCTGGGAGACAGAGTCAAAGTCAGATGCGATTGTGTAATCACAGAACTTTGCTCTCAATGTTTTAGAATGGCTACTTTTTCTCCAATACTCTATTCTTCCCACAGTTTGGTCTGACCTCACTTCAAGTCTTCTCCAGACTTTTGCGATAATCCTATTATCTTTGCAAGACTATTTTACTTCAGCCTTTGGAAAGCCTACCCATTCTTACAAGACCAACTCAAAAACTCCATCTTCTGTGCAACTTTTCCTGATCTTTTCAGATAAAAAATGAAATCTTTCAGAAATCTCACAGCACTTACTATCATCAGCATTAATATCAAATAGTAATCATAATAATAGCTAGCACTCCTTAAGTGCACATTATGTTGGTGCATAGGAAACACTGTCTTATTTTATCTTCCAACAATCGTATTGTGTTCTCTTATTATCCCAATTTTATAAATGAGGAAACAGTCTTAGGTTAAAATGTGTTCAGAGTCAAGTCATTATTTTGTGGTAGAGTGAGAATTTGAATACTGGGTCTATCACAGCAAACTGCAAGATTTATATTCCTGCAACATGCACAAAAATAATCTGAATTAGAATGTAAGCCTGTTCAAGAAAGAAACTATAGCTCATACTTCTTTGAGTCTCCTAATGTTCACAAAGTTGTCATTTAATAAATATTTTTGGATTGAATGACGCCCTCTTAGAACACATGCAAATATATTTAGAAACTTGCTCCTGAGGAGGAATAAGTGACTTTTGAAACATTATTTCCCAGCTACTTAACAACTTCTTCAGAAATTGGGCACTTCAAAAAGAAAACTTTTGACGTCTGTTCAGCCCAAAAACTTTTAATGGAAAGAAAAAAATACAGATATACATCAACAGTATTATTATTAACCAACATTTATTAAGTGCCTAATATGTGGGAAGTACCATGCTCTGTGCTATAGAGGACATGAAGATGAAAACAATTGCCATCGTCATCAAAATAGCTAACTCTGCAGTTGAGAGGTCCAATAGAAAACAAGAACTTGCATTCATTAATCCTGCGTGCCTTCTGCTAAAGTTAAATAATGGTAATAGCAGAGCTTTTGCTCTAGAGACCATTTGGATGAATAAGTATGTGCAAATTTTGAGTAAGAGCTAGAAAGAGAACTCAATTTTTATGCATAACAGAGGGAGAACTCCAGACAGACTGAAATAAGAAGAAGGCAACAACAATAAACTGTCAGCAACAGCAGTTTAGAAGGAAAAAAATATAAAACACATGTCACGAATTTTAGATTGTTTGCTCGAGGTACAAGGTATAAAGCCCTCCTCTATGACATCTTCAGTAAAGTCTACCTTGCTCACTCTTAACTTTATGTAAGTGGACTTTTCCGGGAAATAAAAATATGCCTAATTTTACATCTGTGTCAAAACTATACAGGCAAGGCACAGCAAGAAGGGTGGAGGGGGCCCAATATGTTCGTCACAGGATCGATGCCCAGCTCCTACCCACCGCTTAATATGTAGATGTTTGCATTTGTTCTCTTCTCCCTGGCTTTGGCATTTTAGTTCTTTGTCCACGTCTAGTACCCTGACACTGGACTCAATTGCTTTGTTGAATTTCCCTTCTAACTTCTTGGACTCTGTACTGGATTGAACAGTATCTTCCAAAAATTCATGTCTACCCAAAATTCATAATGTGACCTTTCTTGGCAATACAATTTTGCAGATGTAATCAAATAAAGATAAGATCATACCAGAGTAGGGTACACTCTAATTCAATGACTGGTGTCCTTACAAAAAGAGGGAAATTTGCACAATTCAGGGAGAATCTCCACGTGATGGTATGCACAAAGATTGGAGTGATGTGTCTACAAGCAAAGAAATGCCAAGATTGCCAGCAACCAGCAAAAGTGAGGAGAGAGGCATATAACAGATTCTCCCTCAGAGTATCCAGAGGAAACCAAGCCTACAGACACCTTGATTTCAGATCTCTGGCATTTAGGACTATGAAAGAATAAGTTCCTGTTGTTTTAAGACACTCAGTTTGTAGTAATCCGTTATAGCAACCCCAGGAAATTAATACAGACCTCTGTTTTATTTTACTCAGATTCTGGCATCCCTCAGTATTCATGAGACAATCTTTCTCTGCCCCACGCCTCAGAGCCCAATTCTAGCCAGATGTGTGACAGGAAGTAAGAGGATTTGGGAGAGGTCCCTATAGAACACATTTAGTTTTTACTAAGACCTTGAGGAGGAAACTAATATGGCATATTTTTTCCCATCACAATCCCTGCTAATTCTTTATATAATGACATTAATAGCACAGGACTCCAGAGGTTTAGGGGTCTTGAGTCACATAACCACTACAGAAACCCAACAGCCCAGTCATGTTGACAGACAGTAAATACAACATGACAAACTTCATTTATACTGGAAAACACAAATGACAGGATTGTCACTGTCTGCAGACTCTTGGACGTGTCCACTCCATGCACTGCAGACAGACAGTAAATATACACTTGCCTGGAGTTAGGGTGTGCCTTGCAACATGGACATTTCTTTAAAATGACCTGGTTCAACAATTACTGTATGAGCTGTGCTCAAAATGAATGCTATGCTGCTCTGATAAATCACCCTTCATTCATTCATTCATCAAATATTTATTGAATGTATGTTATTGGCCATTGTATTTCAGACTTATTTAAATTTTTTCAAAAAAAAACATGGGACTCAAGAATGGTTAAGAAGAAAGAGACATGAACACATGTTTAATACAGGGAGATAAATGCTATGGTATCTATCCCCAGAAATTCACAGACTGAACTGAAGTGTCACATATTGAGGAATGAGCTGAAGACCCTTCTTACACAAATTTGTATTGCCCAGATCAAGTGTCTAGCTAACTGCCCAACATCAGCATCTCAACATGGATTTGTTGTTCTCTATTCATCTTGTGTGCACAGTTACTCTAGCGAGTGATAAAACCTTTGTTTCTTTCAGAGAAATGATCCTCAAGTGAGAGATAAAACTTTAGTGTGTGATGAAAAAGGCAGATAACCTGCCTTGTGCTTCTAAACACAAAGAAACACCAACGGGCTTGGGATTTAAGAGACAACAAGTCACCTGTTCAAATATTGTCATTGAAGAAATGATGGAGATTTTTGAAGATGCCATGGTGGGCCACAGATAAATGGCAAAGGCCTACATTAGTAACAATCAGATAAAGAAGGAGAGACAGAGAGAGAGAGGCAGAGCTCTTTGAGCACAATTAAGTAATGAAGGACTAATTTTGCTTCTTTGTTGTGGGGTGAGAAGTTTGTAAAGGATTAGAAGAGAAGCTCCATTCTCTGGTCCTTACATTTCCATGAAAAAATTTCAATTAGAGTAAAAATCCTGGTGTCTCTTCTTTGTTCTTATGGCTTCTCCTGAAGAAGAAGAGACAGGGAATTGATAAAACTCTATAAAGAAACTACACAAGTGTGACTTATCCCCAGTCCATCCTCTGGTTTTCAGAACCATCTTTCTTTAGAAGGCAACTCTGCCACTCGATAAGAAATCTGTTCCTGGGGAGGCAGACAGGATGGCCACTGAGAGACAGAAACTGATACCTTTGCCTTCAACTCGGTGGGGACATTTAACTTAGGAAAAGAAAGTCTCAGGGAACTCAGTTGAGGCACAGACACTCATGCTGCAGCTCTAATCAGCTTTATTAGGAACGAAGCTGATCCTTTGCTCCCCATTTGTATAATTACTACATGGACTCAGTTGGCTCAAAACTTAGGAAGGAAAATATGGAGTGTTATTTGTTAGCCACTGTGAGAGTCACTCCTTGCTGATTTTCTTCTGCACTGTCCACCAAGCCCGCTCCACACCTCTTCTTGTTTCCTCAGCTCTACAACCCTCCCCAACATGCTGCCAGTATGAAATTCTTTTAGACCATTCCAAATGCTGGGAAGCTGCGACCAACCATATGGGTTCTCTTCTTCCAAAGAGAATCAATGTCATGTCACAAATGTGGCTCTGAGGCAGTTTTTATTCTGCTTTGAGTTACGATTATTTGAGCGTTTGCTTGATCTGCCCAGCTATACTTTACCCTCACATCACTGCACCTTCATCCTTCAACTTCATCCCCTCCCCCACACTACTGAACTTGGAACTTTGCAGGAAATGGAACATAGTCTTCTCTGCAGTTCCTGTGATACCTTTTGGGATGCCAGGTATCCAACCTGACAAGAGGGAGTACAGTGGGAATATATGTCTTCATTTCATTTAGAATCTTCATTCCAACGCTCATTTGTCCAGCTTTACCAACTTCGAGGTGCAAATACAATCACAACCCCAATTAACTGAAAATATTCCTATGCCTACATTGGTAGTAAGTCTGGGTTCTCCTCTACCACAGTGCTCAGTTCAGAGGGATGAATTCACTTAAAGGGGACAGTTCTGCCTCCAAATGGCAGCAAGAGAAGGAAAAATAGAAGACCTGGCCAGTGGTCACACTGGAGCATCTGGGCTGCGATGATCCCTGTGACTCATTCATTCTCTTCCCTTATGGAAAATTTGATCTTTTGATGCATTTCTGGATTCATTCCTATCAGTCAATGGGACCATCTCAATCCATCAAGGAGATTCTAGTTACATCCTATTCTTCAAGGAGACACCTTGGCATCTATGCAAATTTGCCTGTCCCCATACTTATCAACTCCACCTTCCAAGTGGCTACTGCGGGGGCAGCTTGGATCAGGGCTTCAAATGTTCAGTTCCACATTCACACGTGTACACTCATCTTGCAATCACAAAACTGAGTGAATCTTCCCTGAAAATGGAATGATGCTCTAAATTGACTATCTGAGTCCACCTAACAAAGCAACTGATGGCTTCTAAAATATAGCTAAAATATAAAGTAAAATAAAATAAATTCCACCTCGCTAGGCACTTCACTTAAATATCATATGCCCTGAAAATATGTGTGTATGTGTCTGTTTGTTTGCCAACACAGAGCTTAGAATTTTTTTTGTAATATAAATGCTTTTAAGAAGAACATAGACACTCCAGTTTTCCACAGGATCCACTGAAACAGGGAAGCTTCACATACTAGCTTTCCTTCCTGGCCTCTGTAAACATTTGAGTTTGAGCACTCTGCATTATAGGTCCACATAATTAGGTACATCCCTGGGGATATGAGGGTAAAATACACACACACAGACACCCACACAGACACACACACACAAGGCCACATGATCTGAGAAAAAGCATAACCTTGGCAATATTTATACATTTCTGTTATTGATCCTGGAGCTCTTTTTAGCAGCTTGTCCTCTGAATAACCACAGGCAGAGGGATGTAAATTTGAGGCTTATATGCAGAAGAAGAGAAGACAACACCACAGTCACCCATAGGACTGAGGCTTTTCCCAGTCACACATGTTACTCTGATGGTCAGAATGTCTGTTGGATTGTTAAAACATCTATTCCATGGGATGTATTAAAGTATGTTGGTCATTGTCCTATATGGGGGACCTTAGGGACCATCTGCAAGGGATGGAGTACCCTGGGGATGGGGAATCCAGAACCCCCCTACCCCCAATACCATCTGCAGGGAAGAAAGCTCTGCTTTCATCTGCTTTGCATATTGGTGGTTCCACTAGGAGAAAATTAAGCATGTGAGAAAACCACCTGAATAGGTGGAATAGTGATTTTTTAAAAGTACTGTCTTTGTAGAATTCCACTTCACTTCTTTTGCTTAAGAGAAGCTGAAGAGTAGTGGTCCTCAACCTTAGATACACATTAGAATCATCCGGGGAGATTTTTAAAAATACTCATTCTTGTGCTCAACCCCGAGAGATTCTGATTTATAATTTGTCTGGGCTCAACCTTAGAATGAAATTTTTTAAGGCTCCTGGCTGATTATGAGGTACAGCCAGGGTTGAGAACCCCTGCTGGAGAGGGAAAAGGACTGGTTTTGGAGTCAGGGAGATGCAGTAGATTATTGATTTATCTCTAACATAACATAAGCTAATTACGTGAACTCTCAGAGCCTCTATTTCATGAGCTTATATATTCGGGGGATTTGTGTGTGTGTCTGACCGTGTGCATCTTTGTATGTTAAGATTCATTTATTCCCTTTTTGTGTTTATAATAGTTTCAAGTGCCTCAAAGAAATGCATGTAGCAGAGCAAAAAACTTTGGAAAAGAAAAATGAAGCTATAGTAGAATATTCCCCAGTGGTTGTCATACAGATCTCTCCACTTTCTGGTACTTCTTAGCAGTAGGTATAAGTAAAGAGGGACACAAAACTATTTGCACAATCTACAGCTTCCACAAGCTCCTGACTGCTTGGAGAGTCACTACCAAGATGATTTTGTCATGAGGGTCTTGTCCTGAGAGTTCTCCAAAGAGGACACTGTGATGTGATAAACAAAATCCTCAAAAGATACAGTAAAATCAATCTACAGGGCTGAGCCCTCAGTTTCCTATATCTACAAAGTGGAAAAGATAACAGAGACTGTTAATACCTGCCTAAAAACCACTCCCACCTTCTTCCTTAATAACAGAATCCTGCTTTTGTTGGGGACAACAATGTACCCAGGTAAGAAGAAGAAGAAAGAAGAAGAAGAGGAGAAAGAAGAGGAGGGTGGGGAAGAAGAAGAGGAAGATGAGGAAGAGAAACTCTCTATCTTCTCCATTTGCAAGTAAGGGTACCCAATGGGATGTGAGTAGAAGTCTTTAAAGAAAAACTTTTCAAGGAAACCTCTTTAAAAGGTGCTGCCCCAGGTAGGGCTATATGCTCTTTTGTTCTTTGTCCTTCCCCAATTATAAGAAGGGTGTGGTAGTTGGAGCTGAAACAACCACCTTAGGACCACAAGGAAAAGCAGAAGGAATTATAGACACTTTGGTTCTAAACAATGAACCACCAAACTATGGCCAGTGAATTGTGGACTCATTACATTAAGTGATAAAAATAAGCTTTTATTGTTACACTGTAATTAGTCCAGTCTCAACAACTCACAGTCAATCACCATTCTTAGCTAATACAGGGACAGCTATATCTTATAGTCTTGTGAGAGTGAAATTAACCAATATCTGCAGAATTTCTGGCATTTTCTAGTGATAATTTTGTTAATCACCCATTCCACTAATATTTGTGAGATGGCTACTCTGTGCCATTCCCCGTTCTGTAGAACACAATCCTGCCCTCATGGAGATTACATTCTAATGAACTGTTACTGCTGTTTGCCCAGAAGTTTCCTATTTTTATCTCTATATATGTTTTTGAAAACTTTTTGGCTTATTCAAAATCTGGGTTTATCTGTCACCACTTTATATAAGACATTTGAAGCATTATATCCATACATCTCTCTATCGATCGAGAACATTTCTGTGTGTGTGTGTGTTTGAATGCACTACGCATGTAGGTACTAAATATATCTAATACACAGTCTTTGCTCTCAAGAATTATGAATTTCTGCTAGGATATATAAGACCTGAATGGATAAAAAACAAAGCTAGGGAGGCTGGATAATCAATAGTGCTAGCATCTAACATCTATCACTCTAGCATATTGTGTGTCATGCATTTTCCAAGCATGTCACAGGAAGTATTTCATTTATTCCTCACATCAATCCTTGAGAGAGTAAATAGTATTATCTTTATCTGTACTCTAAGCAAATCACTTAAAATAATATGAGTCCTAAGTGGCAGTGCCAGGATTCAAACCCACTTAGCCCAATACTAGCACTCCATTACTACTCTAAACAAGCTCCAGGTTATCAAGAGATGCCGAGGAAAGGCAATGACATCAATGAAAAGTTTATTCAACATGGAATTCCTTCTTCTGTATGCCAGGCATTGTTTTGGATGCAAACAATGACATAAGAAAATAAGCAAACAAATTCAGAAAGGTAGGAAGGAACACTGCCCACCAGAGTGGTCAGAAAGTATATTGTCATGATAGAAGTCATCACTTGGCCTGAGCCAAATGTTTTATGTTGGTAACAAAAGGAGATCAATATTTTAGTATTTTAAATACCTACAGACAAGAAAATTAGAGCAATAGTCCACAAAAGGCACTGAGATATCTCACTGTCAGTGGCTTACCCCCCTGTCTCTTGCAAATCGCTTGTAGACCAATTAAGCTCTTCTTCTTTTTCCTTCCCTTACTGAAGGCCTAGGTGATGACTGATATTTTAAATTTTCTAACATTTTCTTTTCATTTTCCCCTTTTCCTTTAAAAAAAACAGAGGAGAAGCAAGAGTCTGTGAGACCTGCCAAATTTGGTGAGAGGTAAAAGGCAGTAACACAAACCAGAAATGGTATTTCAAGGATAGCTCTGCTAGAAGGGAATCATTTGCAGGAAGTGTGGTCACCGGTGAGAGAAGGGTTGTAAATTCAACCAGGATAGAAACCCTTAGACATGAGATGTGACAATGATTCTAACCCTGACCCAAGCACTCTTTGCTTTCTCAGACCACATTGAGCCAAGTTGAAGTATGATCCACTTATTTTCAAGAGTAAAGAATGGTCTTCATTTCACACCTTCACTCTTTGTAGAAAAAAATAAGACATGAGTCTATAATATCTTTTTATGGAAGAAAGTCAGTTTTCTGGGTAAATAGATTGTATCCATTACAAATAAAAACCATCATTTACAAAACATTTACTTCTGGTGGGTACCTACCATGGTAGTCAGTGTTCTATGATCATTTTTAAATTCACCCTCTACAACAAACCTATGAAGTAGGGTCTTTTGTGTACCTCATTTATAGATGAGAAAAATGAAACCTATTAGCTGTGGAAAAACACCCAAAAGAACTGAAAACAGGCATCCAAATAAATGTAAACACATTTTCATCACAACACTATTCACAATAGCCAAAAGGTAGAAATAACCCAAATGTCCATCAGTGGATGAATGGATAAACGAAATTTGATATATTCATATAATGGAATATTATTCAATGATAAAAAGTGACAGAGTACTGATATATGCTACAATAGGGATGAACCTGGAAAACATTATGCTTATTGAAAGAAGCCAGATACAAAACACCACATATTGCATGATTCCGTTTACGTGAATTTCTTTAATAAGTGAATCCATAAAGAAAGAAGGTAGATTAATGCTTATCAAGGGGGAAGAAGAAATAAGGAGTAACTGCTGGATAACTGCAGACCTCACTCATCCACTTCAGCCTTTTCTTACCCTAAGGCACCAGGCAACTATTCTAAATGATTCGACTTGGGTGTTTACACAATGAAACTTATCTGCTTCAGATGTTTAAAGGTCCACTCCAGCCCAGTTAGCCCAATGTGATTAAATTATCAAATTATTTTGATCATGACACTGAGAAGGGCTGTCAGTTTTTCAAGCAATACCTCCACTCCTTCCTGTCCAGCAAAGTCACCACCATAATCAGCCTAAACCAGGACATCAGGACTAATCTGATCTTACTCTACTTCCATATTTATGTCCATCAGCACCAGATGCTCTACCTCCCAGGTTATCCCTTATGACCCTAAAATTCTGTACATCCTCTAATCTGACATTGTCTTCCACTGCTTGCCCCAAGCCTTCTAGGGATCATGGTCCTTCTTCAGCAACACCGCCATCATTATCCTCATTCTTTTCTGCTTCCCTGACTCTGCTAACTGAATCCTTGCTCTATGCTGAAGACATGAAGACATTGTACCCTCCATGGCTTCTTAAAGTGGTGGTCCCTGTCTCTCCCAGATCTCGTATACTATTGAACCTAAAGGCAGATGTCCTCTTTGTACCTCCTAGCCATTTCTAGATTATTGTCCCTTCCTCTCCCTGACATCCTCAGCTTCAAATTTAATTTCATCAGGCTATGCTACTGCTACTATGACCCTCCTTTGTAATCTGACTCTTGGTCATTCCTCCTCATTTTTGACAATTATGATATCAAAATCATGATCAGTCTCCCATATTACTCTTGCCCTGATTATTGGCAACTTTTAAGATCCACACAGACAGTTATTTTATTACCCTTGCCTGTTGGTCAGAAATTTCTTGACCTTCCCTTTTCATGGTGTTATCCACCCAAACTCAGCCACCCAATTATCAAGACATCTCCTGGACTTTGTCATTGCCATATCTTCATTTCAAGCATTCTCTCCTGATTTAACACCTCCTCTTTGTACAGCTTACTTGTGTCATGACTTAAACAACTAATGAGCCATTGATAACTAGCACTCATTCTTCTCTTGCTGTTTTTTCCCACCATACTCAACTTAGATTCCATGCTTCTTTGCAAAGAGGCTCAAGTTCCTTTCCCTCTTTTCCTCCATCATGACCCCCTGGCGAAACCTCAAACATGAATATATTTAATTCTCCACTTTCCATGTGCCTGCACCAGGCTAATTGAACTTAGCTGGAGAAAAACATATACACTTGCTCATTCACGTCACTTTACAATCATTACCACAGCTCTCAAGAGAGTACTTAAAGCTGCCTGACAGTCCTACTGCAAGTCCTGATTCTGTTTACTCCTTGATTCTAGGTGACAATTTTTTTTTTTTTTTTTGAGACAGAGTCTCACTTTGTTGCCCTGGCTAGAATGAGTGCCGTGGCGTCAGCCTTGCTCACAGCAACCTCAAACTCCTGGGCTCAAGCGATCCTTCTGCCTCAGCCTCCCAAGTAGCTGGGACTACAGGCATGTGCCACCATGCCCGGCTAATTTTTTTTTTCTGTATATTTTTAGCTGTCCAATTAATTTCTTTCTATTTTTGGTGGAGACGGGGTCTTCCTCTTGCTCAGGCTGGTCTCGAACTCCTGAGCTCAAACAATCCACCCGCCTCGGCTTCCCAGAGTGCTAGGATTACAGGCGTGAGCCACCGCGCCCGGCCTCTAGGTGACAATTTTATACTTTCCCTTTAAAATTCCAACACCTTCTGCCTCCTCCTTACCTGCCACCATGATGTCACTTCCAAGTGCACTGAGAAAATAGAAGCAATCAGAAGAGAACTTCCTTATGCTCCCACCACGACATTTACTCCTCCTCACTCCTCCTTTCTTCTTATTCCCCTGTTTCTTACTAACATTTACTCCACCCCAAACCTATTATTTATGTACTCATTTCTTTACTGGTTTACCACCCATTCTCCCCTGTAGAATCTAATTCCCAAGATAGCAGAAATTTGTCTTTGTTCTCTGCTATATCCTGAGCATCAGAACAGTGCCTGGCACATCGAAACATTCAATGGATATTTGCTGATTATGCTGACAACTGACTCTCTTATGATGCTTTCATCCTTCTACTTTTCGTTATTACAGACCTCATCTGCAATTCCCGAGACTGAGTGAATGTGGCTCTATTTTGGATGACTTTCTTATTCCTTTCCTTAGATCCTAGGAATCCAGTAGTACCTCCAGCTTTTCTCCACTAAGATCAGGTCATCTCCTTGGGAAAAGACTTAAGACCACTCCATGAAAGTCTCTCTTGTAGCTACATGGATTCATAGGACATATTCACTCCTCCCTTTCCCTGGCAAACTCTTATGGGCTTGCTGCCGAATGTGGCAAACTTGCCTTGGTTCAGTTGAGCATCCAGCCCACCAGCCAGCTCATCCATGCTGGGCATTGACAGAAAACCCGAGTCTCCAGTCTTATAATAATAACAAACAATTTGGCATTTAGTATGTGCCAGCAGCATTTGATGTGCTTTACATATATTGATTTCTTTAATTTCCCAAAAACCATTAGAGGTAGATACTATTATCATTTCCACCTTACAGATGGGGAAATGAGGTGCCTCCTTTGTATAAAGTCCTACATGATGTGTTCTAGCTCCACACTGTGGGATGCAGTTTCCATTATCATTAACTGGTACTTTTGTATTTTATATTATTTTTATTTCATTTTATATTATTTTTAGAGACAGGGTGTCACTCTGTTGCCCAGGCTGGAGTGCACTGGTGCTAAAATAGCTCAGTACAGCCTTGAACTCCTAGACTCAAGTGATACTTCAACCTCAGCTTCCTGAGTAGCTTGAACTACAGGCACACACCACCATACCCGGCTGATTTTTCTTATATTTTTGTAGAGGTGAGGTCTCACCATGCTTCCCAGGCTTGTGTAACATTATTTATCTATCTATCTATTTATTTATTTATTATTTTTTTCAAAATATGAAGAGTGTACAGATGATTTTGTTACATGGATATCTTTTATATAGTGTTTAAATTGGGGCTTTTAGTGTGTCCATCACCAGAATAGTGCTCATTGTACCCAATAGGTAAGTATTTACCCTTCATCCCCTCCCATTTTGCTCTCTTCTTGGTTTCCAACGTCCTTACATCTCTTTTGATGGGGATGATGCCTGGGTGTGACCATTGTTTAGTTAGCAATTATTGGAAAGTATGTGTGATGACTGTTTTTCCATTCCTGAGATACTTCACCTAGGATAATGGTCTCCAGTTCCATCCAAGTTGTTACAAAATACATTATTTCATTACTTTTCATGTCTAAGTAGTACTCCATGGTGTGAAGTTAATTTTGTTAACCTATTCATGGATTGATTCTCACTTAGGTTGATTTCACATTTTTGCAATTGTGAATTGTGCTGCAATAAACATTCAAGTGCAAGTGTCTTTTTTATAAAATGACTTCTTTTTCTTTGGGTAGATGTCAATTAGTGGGATAGCTGGATTGAATGGTAAGTTTACATTTATTTCTTTGAGGAATCTCCAAACTGTTTTCCATTCAGGGTACACTAACCTACAGTCCTACCAACAGTATATAGGTGTTCCTTTTTCTCTGAATCCACATCAGTATCTATTGCTTTTTGGCTTTTTAATAATGGCCATTCTGACAGAGATAAGGTAATACTCACGGTGGTTTCAATTTGCATTTCCTTGATGATTAGTGATGCTGAGCATTTTTTTTTCATATACTTACTGATCATTTGTCTATCTTCTTTAAAAAAACTTCTTTTCATGTATTTTGCCCACTTTTTTATATATATATTTTTTTTCTTGTGGCTCATTTGAGTTCTTTGTGGATTCTGGACATTAGCCCTTTATTGGAGGTATGATTTGCGAATATTTTCTCCCATTCTGTAGATTGTCTGTTAAATCTGTTGATTATTTCCTTTGTTGTACAGAAGCTTTTTAACTCAATTAAGTCCTATCTATTTTGTTTTGTTATTATTGTATTTTCATTTGGGGTCTTTGTCATAAAATCTTTGCCTAGGCCAATGTCCAGAAGAGTTTTTCCTATGTTTTCTTCTAGAATTTTTATGGTTTCATGCCTTACTTTTAAGTCTTTAATCCATCTTGAATTAATTTGTGTGTATGGTGAGAAACAGGGGTCCTGTTTCATTCTTCTGTATGTAGCTATCCAATTTTCCCAGCATCATTTATTGAATAGGGTTTTCTTTGCTCAGTGTATGTTATCTGCCTTGTCAAATATCAGTTGGTTGTAGATAGATGGTTTTATTTCTGGGCTATCTATTCTGTTACTTTGGTTTATGTCTAAAATGACCATTATTAAAAAGTCAAAAAGCAATACATGGGGGTATGGATGCAATGAGAAAGGAATGCTTATACACTCTTGGTGGGACTGCAAATTAGTACAACTTCTATGGAAAACATTATTGGAGATTCCTCAAATAAATAAATGCAGACTTACCATTTGATCCAGTAATCCTGTTACTGGGTATCTACCCAAAGGAAAAGAAGTCATTTTATCAAAAAGACACCTGCACTCAAATGTTTATCACAACACAATTCACAATTGCAAAGACATATTATAGAATCAACGTAAGTGCCCATTGATTCACAAGTGGATAAAGAAAATGTAGTATATATATATACCATGGAGTACTACTCAGCTATAAAAAGGAGTGAAATAACATCTTTTTCAGCAACTTGGTTGGAAATGGAGACCATTATCCTAAGTGAAGTATCTTAGGAATGCAAAAACAAATAACAGATAACTCTCCTGTTAAACATAGCTTCCTGTGGTCTCAGCTCAGTGTAAAAAGTTGATAGAATCATATCTGAATCTCCATAAAATTGTATTCCTTCAGAGTAAGTCTAAATAAGGCAACTGCAAATCAGACAATGCTTGTAATCCAGCCAAGACAAAGAGGAAATCCTACATATACCTGAGCTACTCTTACAGTAGACATTTTGCAATTAAGAGCCTATCACTTGCCAACCATCAACACAGTGCTCTTATCTTTGCCCTCACACATTATTCCATCCTGAAATAGCCTACACTTCGCTGCTCATTCGTCCCTGAGCCAAAAACCTTCCCAATAACATGAAATACCATGTGAGAGCAAATGTCAGCAGCCATGTTGTCAAACTCCTCCCTGCCCTGTTCCCTGTCATGCTGTCATGACCCTAGCTATAACTCAGTCTTCTCAAATATCAATACCATGTGGTTAGAAATGTCTCTACTTTGAACTAAACCAAGACTTGGCACTAATGCCTTTTGTTAATGCTTTTCCCAACTGTCAGCATTCATAGCTATTTTAATTAAGGGGCACAGATCTAGGTGCAAAAACTTAGTGCAAAATTTAAACTATCTGGTGACATTGCAGCTTCTCCACCTAGTGCGTCCTATACACTTAGTGGATCCTGAAGTTCCTGTAACATGTTGATATTTTATCGATACCTAACATAGTTTTTATTATGGTGTTAAATTCAAAAATAATTACAATCACATTGTTGTGTTTAATTATCACCAGAGGCTCATGAACAGACTCATAATTTTGTATTAAATAATGAATTAGTTCTAGTAAATAATATAAGTGGCCCAGATTATACAAGTAACATTGCGTGTGTAATGTTAAATAACTTGTCAGCATCAATTTGCTGTCATTTTTATTAAACAGTTATGAATCATTCCACAAATACATTTTGTTTATTGAGTATAGGCTTAATATTATGAGAGATTAAAAAGAGATGATTAACAATTATTCTCTAGCCTCAGGGCACTTACAATCTAGTGGGTAGATGTGTCAAATAAACTGAGAAAATACAAACACTTAACAGTGAAAAAAATGGACAGAAGAAGAAAACATAGTATCTGCTCCAAGATTTCAAGTGCCATTGACTCAGAGAATTAGGCATTAACAAAAACAGACAGGTCAACAGAAGGAAATGAAGTGGTGGAAGAGGAGTAGGGGATGAGTTTAGTTCTCAACATATTAAACTTCAGTTGCAAGTGACACATCAAGATGGAAGTATCCAGTGGAAAAATCAGTACTGTTTTTATGAATCAAAGAGTGACAATGTTTGAATGGTGCTTTAAAGCAATGGTTCTCAAACTTTTTGATCTTAGGACTATTTTGTACTCTTGAAAATTACTGAAATCCCCAAAGAGAATCTTTCTTTTTATGGATTATATCGATCAATATTTACAATGTTAGAAATTAAAACTGAGAAATTTTAGAAATTTATATTAAGTAATTTAAAACAATAATTAAAAAGACATATATCAATATAATTAATATGTTTTTAAAAGCCCCACATTTTCCAAAAATATTAGTGAGAAGAGTTATCGTTTTAAAGTTTTGAAAATATTTTTAATGCCTGGCTTGACAAATGACAGCGAGAGTCTCATATCTACTTCTGTATTCAATCTGTAGCAATATCATATGTCATGTAGATTCTAGAACACTCCACTGTAAATTTGTGAAAGAATGAGCATAAGAAAAGGCAAATAATGCCTAAGTATTATTATAAAAATAGTTTGAACTTTTTCAAAGAATTTACTTTATATGAATTGAATCCTTTAAATATGTTGATACTATTTTACTGCTCAGAATATGATATATCTTGTTAGATTATGTATATGTATTTGAAAAGAAGGTGTATTCTGCTGTATTTGTGTGGCATTTTCTATAAATGCCAATTAGATCAAGGTAGTTGATAGTATTATTTAAATTTTGTATATTCTTACTGTCTTGCTAATTTTATGTCTACTTATTCTATTAATTAATTCTATTAATTATTATGGAGGGTTACTGAAATCTCCAACCATAATTGTGGATTCCTCTCTTTGTCCTTGCTATTTCCTCAGGTTTTTTCCTTGTGCATTTTGAAGCTCCCTTATTAATTGCATAAACCTCCAGGTTTCTTAAACCCTCTTGATAAATTGAACTCTTTATCATTATAAAATGACTTTATTTGTTGCTGCTATTCTTTGCTATGAAATAAATATAATTTAATATTAATATAAGCACTCCAAGCCTCTTTTGATTAATGTTAGCATGATATCTATTTTTCTGTTTAATTTTAACTTATTTTTATTATACTTAAAGGATATTTCTTATAGAGAACATATAATAGGGAGTTGCTTTATATTTATATGAAAATATGTCTTTTTTATTTGGAAAATTTAGACAACTTGCATTAAATACAATTATTGATGCTGTTAAGTTTAAATCTATCATTTGCTATTTGTTTTCAATTTGTCCCATCTGTTCTTTGTTTCCTTTTTCTATCTTTTTATAGATTAATTGTACATCCTTATGGTTTTATTTTATCTCCTTTGTTGAATTATTAGCTATAATTCGTCATGTTTTTAAATGTTAATTGGTGTTTTAAGGTTTATAGCATACAGCTTTAACCTATCACTGTCTACTTTCAAGTGATATTGTACCACTTTATATATAGTTTTAAAATCTTATAACAGTATACTTCTCTTTCTTCCCTCCTGATCTTTATGCTGTTGTTTTCAGACATTTTAGTTTTCCATATGCTGTAAACCACACACTACATAATTATCTTTCTTTAGACAATTTTATATTGAAGAGATTTTTGTAAAATAAAAAATTATAAATTTATCCATGTAATTGCCACTTGTTCAGTGCTTCTCATTTCTTGTGTAGATCTAAATTTCTACCTGTTATCATTTTATTTTTATCTGAAGACTACCCTTAATATTTCTTGTAGTATGTGTCTAGTGGTGATGAAAACCTTCAGTTTCTGTTCGTCTGAATAAGATATTATTCCTACTTAATTTTTGAAAGATATTTTCACTAGTTATAGGATTCTATGTTAATAGTTTATTTCTTTCAGTTCCTTAAAAATGTTCCTCTCTTATTTTCTTGCTTTCATTGTTTTCTACAAGAAATCTGCTGTCTTGTTTATCTTTGCTCCTCTATGCATAGTATCTTTTTTCCTCTGGCTACTTTTAAAATTTTATTTTTATCACTTTGATTATAAGTACTTTGGTATAGTTTTTCTTCATGTTTCTTGTGCTGGCATTTGTTGAGATTCTTGTATCTGTGGATTTTTAGTTTTCATTAAATTTAGAAAAAAAATGGTCATTATTTTTTTAAATATTTTTTCTGTGGCCCCCTCTTCTTCTCCTTCAGCAACTCCAATTGCCCATTTAATAAGTGGTTAAAAGTTGTCCTAGGCCGGGCGCGGTAGCTCACGCCTGTAATCCTAGCTCTCTGGGAGGCCGAGGCGGGAGGATTGTTTTGAGCTCAGGAGTTCGAAACCAGCCTGAGCAAGAGCGAGACACCGTCTCTACTAAAAATAGAAAGAAAGTAGTTGGACAACTAAAAATATATAGAAAAAATTAGCCGGACATGGTGGCGCATGCCTGTAGTCCCAGCTACTCGGGAGGCTGAGGCAGAAGGATCGCTTGAGCCCAGGAGTTTGAGGTTGCTGTGAGCTAAGATGACGCCACGGCACTCTAGCCCAGGCAACACAGGGAGACTCTGTCTCAAAAAA
>CAUYSK010067190.1:0-32148 GCA_963575035.1 Avahi laniger | reverse complement strand
ACAAAGTCCTTCTCTCCCCAGCAGTGGATCTGGAAGCAGGAGCCGGCAGGATGCTGGCTCAGGGACTTTGCTGTAAGTTCTGCTTTATTTTGCTCCCGTTGGCAGGACCTCACAGAGCTGCGGCTGCGGCCTGGCGTTTTCCCTGAAGGATTTAAGGTGACAATGCAGGGGCTGAGTCCTGGGCCCTGGGGTGAAGTTGTGGGCGGATGCAGAGCCCTCTCGGGACAGTGCAGCATCTGCCGTTCATCTTACTTTAGTTCCCTTGGGAGAGCCCTTGCACAGTGATTTCTGAGCCTGGCAGCAAGGAAAAGCTGGCTGGATCTGGGCTTTAGATTCCGGAAAGGGGATTCCAGAAAAGGCACTACAAGATGTACCTCAGAGAACGGGCCGTTCTGTTTGTGATGGCTGGAGAGACAGTCTGCCGTCTATTTAGTCTGAGACCTGTCTCTTATTTTCCTGCGTCTGTGCTTACTCTGACCCTTATAATGAAAAACAAAACTGGAGACAGCCTTCCACGCACTTCCCCCCCTCCCCCCCGTGAATCATACCGTGGTTCTTCCCGCGGGGAGCATTTCCCTGGGACGCCCACCAGTCTAGAGGGGTTTCAGGGTAAGGCCCTCTCCCTCCTTGCTCCCAGCACCACCCCAGCGCCAAGGCCTGGGCCAGGGAGGCAGAGGGTCTGCATTTAAAATCTGGCGCCGCCACTTCTGGGTGTGCCCAGCGATCTCAGCCAAGCTACTTCCCTTTGCTGAAGCTCAGTTTTCTCAGCTAAAAAGCCAAGCCGAGGCCACCACACCGACTGTTAGTGAGAAACAAGATGTGAGCTGAGGACACCCCACACCAGGCACACAGGAGGCACCTGGAAAGAATTCAGCCAATGCTCACCGGCTGGTCCAAGGAAAACCCAGCTCCACAGTGGTTAGCCTGTGCATGAGCCTTCATGTTTCTTAAAGCAACAGTGGTTAAAAGAGAGGGTACCAGAAGTGGACTCCCTGGATCTGAATCCTAGCTCCATCACTTTAGGCTGTGTGACACTGGGCAAGTTACTTAACCTTTCTGAGCCTCTGTGTTCATATCTGTAAAATGGGGATTATAATAGAGTAACTTCAGGGTTGTGGTGAGGCTTAACTGAGAGACTGCTGAAAAAGATTTTAGGGCAGGGCCTGGCCTGGCTCAGTTCGGAAGGATCCAAGCATTGCAGGGCTTGAAGCTGATTCAATCTGGGGGGCCCTCTTTAAGAAAAAGAATGCAAAGTTACAAATACAATATTAGATATGGAAGTGAATCCTTAAAATATGAGAAGAGATATCACAACAAGTAACAAAGACTGACAAATACTCCAAATATGACAAAATCCAAAAACAGCGTAATAAAATAAGAAAATAATACAAAAATGATTAGTATTACTCAGCTGCCTGATGCACCTGTCATATTTTGGTTTCGTACTTTTTGCCTGCACCTTATCTGACAACAGTTTTGTTTTGTTTTGTTTTTTTTTTGAGACAGAGTCTCACTCTTTTGCCTGGGCTAGAGTGCCGTGGCTTCAGCCTAGCTCACAGCAACCTCAAACTCCTGGGCTCAAGCGATCCTCCTGCCTCAGCCTTCCAAGTAGCTGGGACTACAGGCATGCGCCACCATGCCTGGCTAATTTTTTCTATATATTTTTTAGTTGTCCAATTAATTTCTTTGTATTTTTGTAGTAGAGACGAGGTCTCTCTCTTGCTCAGGCTGGTCTCGAACTCCTGAGCTCAAACAATCCGCCCGCCTCGGCCTCCCAGAGAGCTAGGATTACAGGCGTGAGCCACCGCGCCTGGCCCTGACAACAGTTTTTCAGTATCACTTTAAATAGAGACGAAAGAAAGATAAATCAGTTTTGTCTCTAGCATGGTTAGTCAGTGGTTGCTTTTTATTATTGAGAGTTTAGAAGAGTTTCTTTCAGCGTCACAGCCTGTTACTGGTGAAACCACACCTGTAAGTCTTCTGGCAAGTCTCTCACTCAGGTGGCTCCAGCCAGATCACCAGGGAACTCAGCCCTGTGGTCCTTGCTAGGCACAGTGGGGCAGCTGGGCCTGGGTGCTGGATGGGGGCACCAGGTGGTCGCAAGACCTGGATCATAGTGACCCCTGAGCAGGGAGCAAGGTCAACAAGGTCCACCTGGGGTCGTTCCTGGGCCCTGGGTGGGTGGGCAGGCAGAGGGGTCAGCCCCCGGCACAGCCCGCAGCCCGAGGACAGGCAGCAGGGCTAGAGAGGGATTTCTGCAGGCAGGGGCAACACGCTCTACCCCCACCCCTATGGGAAATCAGGCCTGGTCCTGCAAGGGGGGCTGTGCAAGAGGAGACCCTGACGCCTAAGCCTCGTCAGCTCCTGGTAAGTCGGCCTCTGCACTCAGCGCACGTGGGTTGGTAAATCCCACCTGTGATCAGCGCATCAAGGAAGCCACGTGGGGGGCTGCAGCAGGGTGAGCTCCGCGTGGCTAAGTCAACCGCCCTCGTGAAAAATGGGGTTTCCGGCCCACGTCCTGGGCAGTCAGGAAAGCCTGTTGGAGAAAGTTAGGGCCAGAGGATCTGTTTTCTGGAGAAGGAGACTGAGGCTGGAGAAATCTGTGAGCCTAGTGTAGAACGCCGGCTCTGTGGTAACGCAGGGGCCGACCCCAGGGCTACTATAAGGCCGAGGCTGCGTCTGCCCCTTTCCCTGCCCGGTGTTAGCGCCGGCCCTCAGGGGCAAAAGGGAGATTGGCTGGTCAGGGCGGCACCGCCAGGCCTTTCCAGAGGGCAGAGCGGAGCGGAGCTGACTTTATCCCAACGCGCATCGGGGGTGCGGGCTCACCCCTGACTGTTCCGTGAGGGGCTGCCGTAGAGGACGGAGATTCCTCTCTCACATGAACTCACAGCTCTGCGTTCAGGACCAAGCTCTGAGCCAGATGTTTCTGAATCTCCCTCATTAAAAAGCATCATCATCATCACAGCTGCCATTCGTGGAGCATTTATTGACTGTTGGGCACAATGTGCTTCGTAGACATGGTCTCCTTTTGTCCTTTCAAAAACCCAGCGAGGAGGGGGTTTGAATCTCCATTTGGTATATGCAAATGGAGGCTCAGAGAATTAACTTACCCAAGGTATACATCTATGACTCTGCTGATTTAAGAGTCCTTAGCACTAGCCTATTTTTTACCTGGAATGCTGGATCTAGACACTCTTGTTTATAATCAAGGCTATGGAGGACTATAGACTGGAGTCTTGTCCAAGGTCATGAACACCCAGTTAGTTTCTGCTCCTTTCTCTGTCCCCTTCCCTTCTTTGTTTCTCTTTGCAACACTTGTCCCTACCTGACATTACATATCCCGTTGAGTCTCTTGACTCCCACTGGAATGGAAGCTCTATGGTGGCCTTATTCACTGACGTCTCTCCAGTTCCGAAAGCCATCTGGTGTGCAGTAGCCAAGTTCCGTCTTTGTGGATGAATCTATGGCAGAGCGTGATTAGGGCTCCTTAGGACTCTCCTTACTCATTTGTTCACCCCAAAACACTCTCGGAGCACCTGCTGGGTGCCAGGGCCTGTGCCAGTCTGGACCCATCTCAATAGCCCAAGAGTGATTAATGCTCAAGTGTAGGTGGAGAGGTCCTCGGGGAGGAGGGGAAGGGTTCTAGGGGCATGGTGGAGGGATCTCAGCCAGAGAGAGCTCTTCAGCCAGCAGCGAGGTTTGGTTTCCTTTGCCATTGCTTCCCCCTTGCCCGATAATGGCTTTTCCACAGCCTCTGAGTACGCGGCTGTTCAGCTGAGAGGTTCACCTTTTCCCCTGGGTGAGATGGAGAAAACAGGGTCCACTAGGATTCCTTTTGGAGAGGAGTTCTGTTTGGAAGGAATACCTTGACTTTGACCGGCTGGGGTGGAACCATGAGGTTCCCTGAGGATGTGTGAGTTGTTTTGTGTGAGATGGGTTGGAGGTAGGTAGGGAAGAAATAATTTATGGGCCACGTGGAAGAATGTGTCTGACGCTGCAGGGAAATGGAAGCAGAAAAGGGGGAGGGGGAGGGGGAGGGCGGGGTGAGGCAGGTGGAGGAATGACAGGCTTTACAGCGTAACCTTGCCTTTCAAAACGCCTCCGTGTTCCTAGTGCAGTCTGCACATGTTCCAGGAGTGCCGGTGTGAGTGGTTTCACTGGGGCAGCAGTGCAGGGGTGAGTTCTTGTTCACTGAGTTCTGGGGGTGGCCCGAGAGCAGCCCATGTGGGGCTGTACGATGGGTTCAGGGAGAAATTACAAGAGCCTTAGGGCAGAGGGTCTGAGAGGTGGCGGGAGGGCTCCGAACCGTCACAGGCTGTGGAACTGGGGCTGGCTGAGTTCACCCCGTCCTCTGAGGGTGGGGCCCGGGGAATGTCAGGGTTCCACTCTCCCGCTTGAGGCAGGGTGTTCGTACTTGGCAGGTCCTCATTCTGGGTTCTACTCCTCGAAGGGGGAATTTAGAAACAAACCCACATTTCTTACTGGCTGGTGAGACAGTCAACCACCCATCTTCCGAATTACAGAGTTTTGAAAGTTCTGAGACAAACACATAAGAGAAGGACTTTCAGATCACATTGGCTGCCAAATGCCTCATTTTTTTTTTGTCCAGAGAGAAAAATAAAAATGTTTTCAAAGATCTATTGGCCACCCTGCCAACCCTTCCTTCCCTGGAGACTTGGATTCCAGATTCCAGGAAGCACATCTCCACCCATTTCTAGTGCTTTGCTAAAGGATGCAAAATTGGATCATCTGGACAGCTTCCAGTTGTAAGTCTGAAACAAGAGTGACCACAGCAAAAATGCAAGCATATGCAGGCCATCTACGAAGTCCAGGAAGAAATGGGCTTTAAGAGTTACCTCTGACGCTAATTTCTGAAATTAAAAAAAAAATCAAACACCTGCATATTCCAGAGGGGATTAGGAAGTGTATCTGATCTGGGTTCTCCCTGACTTAAGTGCCATAAGAGTTTCACTTCTACAATTTGCATTTGCTCCTCAGCAGGTGGGGCTGGTAAAGCTCGAGACCCACAGCCAGCCAGCCGCACTGTCGTCTCCTCGGCATACACAGGGGGTTGTGGCAGCGCCTGGGGCTTGAGCAAAGAAAATCAAAGTCACATCCCACTTCCGAGGAGCTCTTAATCAGGCTGTGGCACAGAACAGATGGGTAAACCCTTAGAGTCCCTCATTTGCATATATTTGCACTTCATTGTATAACATGTTCTTATATTCCAAATCCCTCCTGCCTTTCCTTCGAGTCTGTTTTGAGCACTTGCTAAGTACCAGGCACTGTGCTATCCTCCCAACAGCCCGTTTTATGGATACCAGTTATAAGAACTAGCAGTATTTTTTTTTTTTTGAGCAATTATACTATGCCAGACACAGCACTAAGTATTTCATGGACATCGTCTCTTTAATCATCACTATTTTGAAAGATGAGGTCATCAATTTAATGTGATCCAATAGAAGTCCACAATCCCTTATCTGAAACTCTGAGGTCAGAATTTTTTGGACATGGATTACATATCATATATTACACAGCATTCCCACTGCAGCAGGACCCCATAATAAAATATATCAATATTTATGCAAAGAAACAGTCTCACTCAGTGGGATAAAGATTATAAATACAAATGGCCTCATGTCACTTAGGGCCATGATGCCAATTGTTAACAAAAAGGTGTTTGGAGGCCAGGCATGGTGGCTCATGCCTATAATCCCAGCACTTTGGGAGGCCAAGGCAGGAGGATCATTTGAGGCCAGGAGTTCAAGATCTGCCTGGACAACATAGTAAGACCCTGTCTTTACAAAAAATAAAAAAAATTAGCCAAGCATAGTGGCACATACCTGTAGTTCTAGCTACTGGGGAGGTTGAGGTGGGAGGATCGCCTGAGCCCAGGAGTTTATGGTTACAGTGAGCTAAGATTGTGCCACTGCACTCCAGCCGGGGCAACAGACCAAGACCATGTTTCAAAAAAAAAAAAAAAACTGGGCGCAGTGGCTCACGCCTATAATCCTAGCACTCTGGGAGGCCAAGGCGGGAGGATTGCTTGAGTTCAGGAGTTCAAGACCAGCCTTACAAAGAGCGAGACCCCGTCTCTACTAGAAATAGAAAAATTAGCCAAACAACTAAAAATAGAAAAAATTAGCCAGGCACAGCGGTGCATACCTGTAGTCCCAGCTACTCAGGAGGCTGAGGCAGGAGGATTGCTTGAGCCCAGAAGTTTGAGGTTGCTGTGAGCTAGGCTGATGCCACAGCACTCTAGCCCAGGCAAGAGAATGAGACTCTGTCTCAAAAAAAAAAAAAAGTGTTTGTTTTCCAGAGCCCTCTGGAGTTACAGATGAGAGCCGCTGCCCAGGGTTACCCAGACTCGTGTGTCAAAGTTGAGGATGGAATCTCCGACCTGACTCCAAAGCCCATGGCTCAACCCTATCCACACTTCTCTGGGAGTGAAGACAGCAATACACAGAGATGGTCACAGCCTCAGACTGAGATCTCTTGGTACCCAAAGCCTGGACTTTTTCAAGTACTCAATGCTAGTGCCATTTATGGAGACTTCTAGTGACTTTTTTCAGCAGCGGGGCTGAGTTGCCTGCAGCCATCTACATTTTTTGACTTTGCCGTGGACCCTGGGCTGTGTGTGCCGGCTCACATGGTTTAGAGGGAAGAAGCCTGAGACTGAGGCTTACCCGTGTCCCAGCAGGTCTGTCTTCTTAGGGGTCTCCGGTGTTTCCCCCGTCATAGTTGTATGGAAAGCTGGAGGTCGGGTTATGACATTGAGTTCAGCCCTGGCTTTTCTGTTTCCCAACAAGCTCACTTTCTAAGCAGAGAAAGAGTGTCATGGCTGAAAATCCTGTTCTTTCTCTTCTTTAACCGAATTTGATAAAGGTGATGTAGCACATGAGATCTGAGACTGGAATCCTCTAAGAAATCTCTTTGAAAAGAATTGGAAAATCACTGTCCCCAGAAAGGACAGATTTCAGCATCAATCTCATTTTATTTCATTCATTCACCAAACATTTATTGAGGGCCTTGTCTGCTCCGTGTGAGGCACTGGGGATTGAGGGTTGAATAAGACATACCTCCTTCCTTTGGGAAGCTCACAGACTACCGGTACAGGAGACAGAGCCATACGGGATGTTACTGTGTGAGCCATCTCCACAGTCGACACGTGCAGCAGTGTGAAAGGAGGGATGCAGGAGTGTGAGGGGAGAAGGGGACTCAGCCGGTGGTTGGGTGGGGTGGGTGTAGCTTTACAAAAGTGGTGACATTTGATGCATGGCTGGCCACCGTCTCCTTTAGCTTCCAGATGTCCCCACTCTTGGTTTTCCTCCTACTTCCTGGGCCTCTCCCTCTCATTTCCTTCTCTATCCCACCTCTTAATGTTGGCATTTTCAGGCTTAAGCCCAAGACCACCTTATTTCCTTTTTCTCTCTCTGCGTTCTTTCCCTAGTAACCTCATTCATCTCCTTCACGTTACATACCTGCCCTCTGTGGACCACTCCCCTGTCGCATGTCCCGTCCACATCTCTCTGTTCAATGCCAGACTTAAATGTCCGCTTGCCTACTTGTCATCTCCACTTAGGAATTTACAGACACCTCAAAATTAACAAGTTCCAAGTGAGAACTCATGAATCTTACCCCCTACACTCGCTTCTCTTCCATCCCGCCTGACCCATCTCAGGAAAGGCTACAGTTTTCCACCTGCTTAGGCAGAAAACTTTCTTCTTCCCTCTCTCTTGTCCCTGATGTCTAAATTACCAACCAAATCCCATCAATTCTCTTTCCAAAGTATATTTTGAGTTGATCTACCACTCTCTGTCTCTGTTCTTTTATGTGATGGCCAGTCGGGTATGACCACAAGAGGAGACACAGGAGAAGCTCAGGAAAAAACAGTGTATCATACTCACGGGCCCTAAAGACAGGAGGCACAGTGCACCATGCAGGGCCACGTGGGAAAAATACCAGGGTGGTCAGGAGATAGGAGCAAAGGGAAGCTTGAGGCCAGAGCCCTTATTGGGACTTCCATGGGAAAGGCAGGGCAGGGCAAATTGTTTAGGACTGGCTAGTTTGAATAATTTCAGCAGGCAGGCTTAAAGCTATAGCGGTGTCCTTAGTTGTCTGGTACCTGGTCCTGACGGCATGATTAAGGCCCAGTCATATTGCCTCCTGGGGTGTATGGGCCAGACAGAGGAGGTATGGCTCCGGATTGGTTTGTTTGTATATCAGAGGCATACTACTAGCTGAGCCCTTGCTATGCGTAAGAACTGGCTAGCCCCAGGAGGGATAGTCTCTCCCCAGCCAGAAAAGTTTTTAAAGATGTCAAAACATCATCATATATAGCCCCATAAAAAAATATGCATATACAGGTTGGGGGTAGTGGCATGCACTTGTAGTCCCAGCTACTTGGGAGGCTAAGGCAGGAGGATCTCCTGAGCCTGGGAGTTGGCTGTTGCAGTGAGCTACGACGATGCCACTGTACTCTACCGTGGGCAATGATGCAAGACCCTGTCTCAATATATGTATATAAAATACACACACACACACACACACACACAACCCATGCAACCGGCCACCCGCTCTTTCTGGCCGTGAGAGTGTTCTGCCGCCTGGCCTCCGCACTCTGCTGCTGCACCATCATCCACCCCCACACCCCAGCACGCAGACGGGTGTCTCTGAAAGAAGCTGGGTCCGGTTATTCCCCAGCCTCTGAGGCTCTTGTGTCTCCTCCTCGTCCCTTCTGTGCCTTTTGTGATTCTGTCTTTCCTGCCCACTATCCTGTTGTTACCACCACCCTCCCACGATCCAGCCACTCTGAGGTGAGAGAACTTCAGTGTTTTTTCTTGTTCAGGTTTTCTTGTTTTTTAAATATGAGCTTTTTCTCCTGTCATCCTGTTAGAAATGCTGCTCCTGAAACATTCTCATCCCTTCTCATGGTGCTTTTCATCCTTTTCCAGCCCGTCTTCATGCCTTGGGACTTGACTTTAATTTTACCTGTGCAGAGAGGCTTCTCTGACCACCCGCATTAAAGCACCTCCCAGCCTGTTACTCTCCGCAGAGCACCTCTCCCCTCTCAGGCACAGTTCCGTGCAGCGAGCAAGAGACATCCACGCGCTGGCTGTGCGCTAATTGTTTGCTTGCTTGTGAGTGTGGCGAGGCTAAACTGGGTAGAGCTGGGAAGTGAGAGAGGCCCAGAGTGTAAACTCAGGGTCATCTTCCCCCTGGGCAGGGGTGTGTAGTTAGCATACCAAGGACATGGAGCCTGGGAACAGAGTGGCTCCCCACAGCCACGTGCCAAAAGGTGGAGCCATCTGACTCAGGAGGCGACTGGAGTCCCTGGGACCATTTACAGTTACTCCCTCACCCTCCTGCGTCCATGGTGGATCTGGACACTTTGCCTCTGAGCCCCAGCATGGCCTTAGCATCCTTCCCGGCCCAGACAGCCTCCTCTGCTAACCGAATTGATCTAATTTGCCATTGTAGGCCTATGCAATTTAAGGTAGAGCACATTCCTCAGCTCTAGTTAAATATTCCTAAGTGTCCTTTTAGAGAGAATGTGGGTAAGAAGCATTTCTTTAAGACCATGTTTTCCTCTGTATTTCATTTATCTAATCGACTTTTTTCCTCTTTTTTTCCTAGGAGAAAATAATGAATGTCAAAGGAAAAGTAATTCTGTCGATGCTGGTTGTCTCAACTGTGATTGTTGTGTTTTGGGAATATATCAACAGGTAATTATGAAACATGATGAAACGATGTTGATGAAAGTATTGCTTTGACCTTGTTCTGCTAGTATCAGCCAATTCACCAGGCTGAGTTAAAATTAGGATTAACTCAAACCATCAATAAGGGAGTCCACCCTTCCTAATCCCTGAGCCCTAGACTATCTTTAAAATCATTAGGTCTCCCAAATAACTTTTGGCTAATTATCTTCCTTCCTGCCATATTCCTAATATCTTGGTTTTTGTACTGGTAGGCTAGATTCAGACAGAGAGAGGTCAAATGAAGCCCCAAATGTAATTTTTAATAATTTGTATAATCAGATATAGAACTTATCTTAAGAAATTTCAGACAGGAATTTCATGAAAAATCCGCCCTAAATTTTGCAATCCTAAAATATTTGCAGAGTTTAAAGGAGCAATTCAAGTTGTTGACTTTTGCTATAAAATACACTCCGAGTTGCTGGTGATTCATTTCTGCCTGGCCAAAACTTTTGGGTGTTGTTATTATTTTTTTTTTAATTCTGGAAAGCAAAATGAATTAAAAATTTCTGAGTTTTCAAATTCATCTGTGGATTCATCCCAAATATGTGAGCTGCCTGTGTGCTTTTTGAAACTACTATGCCTTGGAAATTCCAGCTGGAGAGGCTTGTGACAGAAGTCTCCACAAGCAGCTGCAGAAATGTATGATGCCTTTGACTCAAGACACTGGAAAAGCTCAGCTTTCCGGTTCAGTCTGCTGTGCAATTGAATCGTACAGAGCTGTCCAGCACCATTAATATTTTCATGATGAAGTGTTTCAGTGGCTCCCAATCAGGATGATGTTCGAGATTACCATTTCAATTTCTCTTTCAATTCTTAAATTCTAAAATTTGATGAGCTTCAGGACTATCTTGGATATTAAAGAAGGAACTGCACATTTAGGTACATCAAAAACAGAGGAATCTCCAGAACACTCGAGCCAAATCTAACCACTTCTGGAATGTTCTCTTGTTTCATTCTGAGGACTCATTCTAAGAAAAACATGACAAGCTAGACTGTGACCAAGTTAAAAGAGTCTGGAAACTAGGTATTTTGAATTAAGGAAACTGAGGGTATTTAGTCCAAAGAAGAGATGACTCAGAGTTGGGTGCAGGGACCCCGGGGCTTCCTTAGGCGCTGGCAGGCTGGGGAAGTACCCTGGCCAGAATTAGAGCTGGGCTGCTACTTACCTTCTCCGTGACCTTGGGCACGTTACCCAGTCACTGTTCTTTAGTTTCCCTCTCTTTAAAACTGGGGATAATAATAGTGCCTGCCTCATAGGGTTGTTGAGAGGATTAAATAACTTCTTGTATATAAAGCACTTGGGGCAATGGACTCAGTAAGCACTCACTAAATGTTAACTGTCATCGTCATCATTATCATTGTCATCTTAATCCGCTCAGGCTGCTCTAACAAAATACCACAAACTAGGTGGCTTAAACAACAGGAATTTATTTCTCACAGTTCTAGAGGCTAGGGAGTCTGAGATCAAGGTGCCCGCCAATTCGGTTCCCCAGTGAGGGCTCTTCCTGGCTGGCAGATGGCCACCTCCTCCCTGTATCCACACATGATGGAGAGAGAGTGAGCTACTGTCTCTTCTTCTTCTTAGGGGACGCTAATTCCATCATGGGCGTCCCACCCCCATGACCTCACCTAAACCTAATCACTTCCCAAAGGCCCCACCTCCAAATACCATCACAGAGGGGCAGGGCTTTAACATGAATTTTGAGGGATACAAACATTCACTCCAGAAGAGTCGTCATCATCGCCATCACCATCATCATTTGCTCCAGAGGACAAAAGAGGACAGGTGATTTTGGCAAATAGAAGGAAGAGCTCTGGTAGTTGGAAAAGTCTAACCAAAGAACAAGTGCCCTTTGCAATTCCTGCCTAGCGTCTGAATGCTCTTTTGGATAACCTTCAAGCTCTGAGTCTGAACACTTGATTGGATAACTTTGGTGTTTTGAATTGTAGCCAGAGTTGTACTTCCATAATTTGGGTGGTTCACAAAATTAAAATATGAGAGTCAAAGGCCCAGATGTGCATGTTGGCTATGGCCTCTCAGGAAGAGGGTTATTTTCCAGTGCTGGGTGTATTTTCTCTGCACGGTGGCCAGAGCAGGTTCTAGCTGCTCTTCAGGGCCATAGTCTGGTACCTGGACTCCGCCACATTATTCTCTGATGGGCAGAATCCACTTGACCATCTGCAAGAGGCTTCAAAGGGAGGAGATCTTTTGCCACATTATGAATTAGCCATATGACGGCTTGATGTGAGCTGAGGATACTAACCTTAGACAGGCAGCACTGAGCTAAAAAGGATGTAAAGATAACTAAATCAAACACATCGACTATTAATAATTAGTAAAGAGAACTGTTGTCAGTAAAGCACCCTGAAAGAATGTCATCCAGGACAGCATTTGATTTGAGGCTGGGTAAAAAAAGAAATCATAGACTGTTAGAGCTAGAGGAAACCTTGAAGTTATAGTGAAATAATAATGGTGATTACAACGATGGCAGCTGCCAGCCACTACGTGTCTGCGTGTGCCAGGACCCATGCTATGTGATACCTCCAATTCTTATGAGAGCCCTGCAAAATCGGTATTATCCCAAGTTTCTAGACGAGAACACCGAGTCTCAGAAATGTTAAACATTAATGTTCAAGGTCATATTTTCAGGAAGATTTAGGTGCCTGGCTATCTGACTGCAGCTCATTCTCTGACCCACTACACAACCTTTCCTTTAGTCGGTGGCTACCATTTTAAAGTGACAAAATGGAGAGCCAATAGGCAAATAACTTAATAGTGAATTTATGTCTGTGTTCGATTGGAATTCAGATCTTCTGAATCATTGTCCTGGACTCCTTCTTGATCTGAGTGCTGCGAGAGATACAATGTGAGCCAAATAGAACTCCTCCCCTCAAGGCGTTATGATCTAGGTGGGGCATAAGATGTGTGTATAAATAACCAATGATACAAAGTAGAGTAAGGACATCAGAGGCAGAGAAGAGGACTGGGAGAGTTCAAGGAGGCAAAGACTGTGTTTGTGTTGGAGGAGAGTCTATTTTTTGTGTTCATTCAAAAATACTTATTGGGCACCCTACGATGCCAGGCACTGTGCTAGAATCATATCAAGGAGGAAACAGAAGAGGTGGCAGTTGAGCTGTGCCTTGAAGGATGAATACACGTTAAAATGCCACTGCAGTGTGGATATTGCCAGGACCATTGCAATGGTGAAGGATTCTAGGAGAGGAGGGGAGGTGGGTAAGAAGGAGGGATGCTTAAAGAGATATGACAAGTTGGTAAACCTGGATCTACAAATTCATGCCCTGAGTTCCAGGCGGCGTTCTGAGTGCTGAGTTGCAGCTCTTATAGGTGCTTTAAGACAGTCTCACTGCCTTCGTTAGTTAAAGAAATGCCTTCTGCTCTGTAGAAGGCTCTGAGCTAGATGTGGCATTAGGCTCTGCAACTGAGGCTTTATTTTCTGGGGCAAGATAAATCCTGGGTAAGTGATGGCTGGACTGTGGTGTTTCCACCCTCCAGAGCATTCTTCATCACCAGACACCTGAGTAGTTGGTAAAAGAAGACCCATCTATGGAGCCTCTCTCCCTCAGTGATGCCACCCCTGGGCAATGGAGAGCTGTCTTCTTTTTTAAAAAAGAACACAATTTGAGATCCTTCAGAGACTCCCATCTCCTTGATATCCTAAAGTTACTGCAAGTGGAAATTCCCAGTCTCCTGCTGTCATTGGTTAGGCCTCAAAGGAAAATGGAAACCTGGAAGTAGCTAAAACCCAGGCTCTCAGCACAGCCCAGGACTCAATGATAATGGTTAAAAAAATAGCCTTTCCCAGAATTAAAAGTAACATGATATGTTTTTATTTTTCATTTGCTTTTAGCCCAGAAGGCTCTTTCTTGTGGATATATCACTCCAAGTAAGTGCTTTGCACCCTGGTGGCTGGCTCCCACATCCCCTCTTGCACCCGCTACAGCCTGTTCACACGGCAGCCCGTGATGGTGCTCAGGCCCAAGGTGGAGGGAAGTGGGTGGATCCCAGGGGATCTGGGCTGTATTCCTCTGGCCCCCAGTCTTGTCTGTACAGAGCCATGACTTGTATTTTGCCCTCAGTTCCCATCAAGGGTCTCTTTAAGTAGTATCATTTGGGAACATTCCTGTCTTGCTGATGAAAAGAATCTGGGAGATACTGTCCGTTATTCTACCCCGTATATATTGTCTAAAGACCTATGCGAGAAATTGCTCTGAGAATACGAATCAGGAAAACAGTCCGAGTCTCTTGATAAACTAGTGTTTATCTTTTTTAATTATTATTTTTTGAAAAGAAAATGAGAGTCATGTAAACCTTTATCTTCCTATTCTTGGCTTGGTTGCCAGAAAGCTCAGAGCAAAGTATTATACTTAACTGCTTGTACTTGCCCAGCCTTTGTTTCTGATATAATCTGTCCCCTGGTGTTAAATCCTGGCTTTTATGCTTACGTGCCATGGGACCTTGGCAACTTGCTCAAACCCACTCAGCCAATATCTCAGCTGTGAAATGAAAATAAAGGTAAAACCTTCATTTGGGATGGCCCAGATCATGTGAAAATACATGCCTGGGTGACTAAAGCAATGTTTCTGTTCCCTTCGGGTTTCCTATTCTCATGTCGTTGTTCTGTTTATTGTACCTTTGTATCGTGAACTCTCTCAAATGCTTCCAAGAGTAGATGGGCTTTGAAACAGGTTTCTTAACACCATTCTGCCTGTTCACAAATTACCTCAACACCTTATTTGTCCAACTGGAGGGTGCCATGTTCCCTGCTTCCCCTCTTTCCCACTCCTCCAGAAGGCCCCCAACTTGAACAGACTCTCACAATGAGAGAGTGGAAACTTTCTCAAGTGGGTGGCTAAAGTGGCTTCTAATTAGTTTCCTGAACTTCTTGTTCAGTGACTCTCAGATTTCCTGAAGCTGTTACTGCTGTCCTGTGGGCAACTTGAATTTTTCTCAGGCTGACCTTTGTAGCAACCTGAATTCTGCTAGTTTAGCAGAAGAGATGATTCTTGGGAATGTGCATTGGTTTTTCATTAAGACTATAACTTGTTACTGCTATTTCCAACTTACAAAGCTCTTTTATGTATACTAGTTCATCTAGTCTTCAAAATTACTTTCATGGTAGGTTTATTATTATTAACTACATTTTTTCAGAGGAGAAAGTCAAAATTCAGAGAGGGAAAATGTCCTATTGTAGTCGCACAACTAATAAGTGGCAGGTCCAGGACTCAGGTTTATGTATTAATATTAACCCCAGCCACCCCCACCCACCCTCTTTTCCCCTGCTCTCCCTGCCTGGGCTTGCAGGGTGAGCTGAGGGCTGGCAGCTGCCCAAGGAGGGGAGGCCAAGGGAGCTTCAGTTCTGTCCTCTCTCATTCAGCTACCGTGTTTCACTTCTGTCTGTTTTATGAACTGGCAGCTTTAAATTTTGTTTTTGTTTTTGTTTTAAATGATCTCTACCATAAAAAGAGTTTGAGGACTGCCTCATTTTCTAAAAGCGTTTGTAATCTTTTTCATTTCTTAGAAACCCTGAAGTTGGCGACGGCAGCACTCAGAAGGGCTGGTGGTTTCCAAGCTGGTTTAACGACGGGTAATCGGATGGCGGTCTGTGTTTGCCCACCCACCCAGTGCTTGCAGAGAGTCCTCATAAACTGGTTTCGCGTTCATGCCCTTCTCAGTCACTCCTCTTCGTGTTGAAATCATGCAGGAATCTGTTTTGTGGGTGGACTAGGACATTTAAGATTCGTTTTGTCTTTGTCCAGTTAACTTTGGGCTGAGGCTTGGGCTGAAGTTTAGATTGCAGGAAAGACAATCATAAACTAAAGGGTTCTTAGGAAAACAGTTATCAAGTTTCTCCCACCCCCTGAAATAATCTGAGGGCTGTTGGGTCAAGAAATGGCTAACTGTGCTGACTTGAGAGGGTGACAAGAAAGGTGAATACTGCACCTTTTTATCAAAACTATGCCTTCGTGAACAGACATCTAGTGTCTGGAGCCTTTCTCCAGTCGGTAATTCTGTGCGTGCATTTTCTGCCTCAGAACACATTTCCCTGAGACATTCAGCAACTGTCCCACCACCAGAGATCACCTTCCCTGTCTTACCCAGCTTGCTTTCCCTTTGCACTTAGGACCCACAGTAATCAAGAAGAGGAAGACATAGACAAAGAAAAAAGAAGAGAAAAGGAACAAAGAAAGGAAGATGACGAAGAAGAGCTTCAGCTGTGGGACTGGTTTAATCCAAAGTAAGGAAAGAAGCGTCACTTCATGTGCAGTGAATCCGTCACTCGGCAGGAGGTGGCAGAGGCAGTGTAGGCAATAGTACCGTTGAGAATTTTCCTGATTTGGGAGAAAGAATTTTAGTATGTTAGACCTTTAACAATAGAGTTCACATAAGAAACTGAGATCTGGATATTTTGAACCAAATGGATTGAGCAACACAGTGATTCTGACAGCAGTTGGCCAATGGTAGCAGATGAATCACTAAATATTGGGGCTGGAAGGGGTCTTACAGGCCACAGAGTATTGTGGAAAGCCACAGGATCTGGAGTCAGAGCAAGAAAATTCTCTCTGAGGTTCAGTTAACTCATCTATAAAATGAGAATGATAATAAAAAAACCTCATGGGGCCATGAATTCATTAATTGAGCAAGTATACAACAAATGTTTATCAAAACCGATGATGTAGGCCAGGCGCAGTGGCTCACGCCTGTAATCCTAGCACTCTGAGACGCCGAGACAGGCAGATTGTTTGAGCTCAGGAGTTCGAGACCAGCCTGAGCAAGAGTGAGACCCCATCTCTACTATAAATAGAAAAAAATTGGACAACTAAAAATATATAGAAAAAATTAGCCGGGCATGGTGGCACATGCCTGTAGTCTCACCTACTCGGGAGGCTGAGGCAGTAGGATCACTTGTGGCCAGGAGTTTGAGGTTGCTGTGAGCTAGGATGACACCATGGCACTCTAGCCCAGGCAACAGAGCAAGACTCTGTCTCAAAAAAAAAAAACCCAAAAACTGATGATGTGCTAGCCAATGTTTTTCAAACTGCAAGTCACTATCCATTAATGTGTTCAGAAACTAGCTTAATGGGTCAAAACCAGCTTTTAAAAAAATTGACATAGAGTAGAATATCATAGGCATGGCGTGAAGCAAGGGTAAGTATTGTTTAGAGGAATTTTTGTTTTGTAGAAATGTGTATGTGCTTGTAATTTGGTTGTGATGGAAAATGTATTTCTCATTATGAGTTATGGTCAAAAAGCACTGTGCTAGGCATTGATTGTGTTAGGCACAGGAGAGAAATCATTCAACATGGTTATATTTGACAAGTTCACTGTCTTATAAGGGCAGTAGATGTGAAACTAGTTTTTGCCAAGATTGGTAAAGAAGCATGAGCCATCCAACTGTGGAAGGATGTGGTTTGAGGAGTGAGGAGATGGGAGCTGTCCAGGGTGACTGTGAGACCTGAGAAACTATAACCAGGAAAGGGACTTGAGAAAGGAATGCAGGCCTTAGAGTTGGGGGAGGCGAGGAGCTGTGTATGGATTCAGGTGCTTATGGGTCATCTGGACAGAGTCACGGGGTGCCCATGAGCTTAGCAGAGGTATGTGCTGGAGGTGTGCAATGGGCGTGTGCGTGAGAGTATAGGTAGCCGTGGGATCTGTGGGCCTGGACGAGGCCACCCAGGGAGAGGAATAGGACTAAATCCTGTCTGACATCAGCATTTAAGGAGCTGGTCTTAAAAGGTGCAGGAACAGTCATAGAAGGAGGATAAGGAGAGAACAGCATCTTTTCCAGTGTAAGGCATCTTGGGCTCTAGAAAGATTGAATATGTTCTGGCAAGTGCTCTTCTTGTTTTGGGATAGGGGATCCATACCAGTGTGGAAGGATGGGAATTCCGGCCTCCCGGTTGTCGTTCTATGAGCCGGACAACAGGGTGGGCATCTCTGAAACACTAAACCACTACTACAAATGTAAGAAGGTGGAAGCATTGTTGCTTTGGTGAACCCCTTAGATGGGGAAATGAGATCCCCCCAAGAGGCAGGCTAGATGAGGCAGAGATGGTCACCTTAGTGCCCTTCTAAGGAGAGTGGTGCAGTTTTACTGTGGCACTTGTGCTTTGCTGAGCAGGACTTTGGAAGGCAGGGCCAGGCCTGAATTACTGGGAGCAAAGAGGAGAGAGACCACGACTGTCAGCCATTCTCTCTTCATTCTTCCCCCTGCATGGCTTCACCTCCAAATGAATGGTGAGCACATTTGTAAAGAATATTGGTTTGAAGCAGCATCAAATTTAAGTCTTCTCATGGCACCAAAATGTATTTCTTGCAAAAATGAATTATTGGAGGAAAGAATGAATAAGCAAATAAAATACATTTTCTGTAAAGGTACCCTTTTCTATAAATTTCCTAAAACAGGACAATATATTATACACGCATTTGCACATCAAGTTCTCTTCATTTCCATGACACCACATCCTCATTGTTCTCCTGCTTCTCCATTCTCCTTCTCAGTCTCCTCTTCCCAGCCACCAGGGATTAGAGGTTCTGGCGGGTAGTCCAGCAGCCTCTTCCCTTTTCTTTATACACCATTTCCCCAACGTGCTCTCATCCATTTTCATGGCATTAGATACCATCGGTGACAGAATGATTTTCACATATGTATCTTTAGCCCAGATGTTTCCGCTGAGCCTGGACTTGTGTCTGCCTGCACATCTGACATCTCTGTGTGTCTCACATGACCCAAGTAGATTTCTCAATTCCACCCACCCTTATTGTTTTCTTTTCTTTTTTTTTTTTGAGACAGGGTCTTTGTCTTTGTCCCCTGGGCTGGAGTGCAGTGTCATGATCATAGCTCACTGCAGCCTCAAACTCCTGGGCTCAAGTGATCCTCTCCCCTCAGCCTCTTAAGCTGCTGGGACTATAAGCACATGCCACCACCATGCCCGGCTGATTTTTTTTTTTTTTTTTTAGAAACAGGGTCTCACTATATTGCCTAGACATTGCCCAGGCTAGTCTCAAACTCCTGGTCTCATGTGATCCTCCTGCCTCAGCCTCCTGAAGGCCACTGTGCCTGGCTACCCCACCCTTATTCTTTTCATTTCCCATCTCAGTATATGGTTCAAACCAGAGTCCAGGAGACCTCTTCCTCTGTCCCCTTTATAATCTAATTCATTAGTATGTTCTGCCAGTTCCTCCTCTGAAATCCTTCCCTTCTCTCCACTCCATAGCTGCCATCCCTGTTCGTGTCGCTATCAGCTCTTCACTGGATCCTGGTCATGCATGCGGCCACTTAGAAGTTTAGGCAATGAGTTGTATGCATTTCACATTTTCTTTCTTTTTTTTTTTTCACCTACTGCATCATTCGTAGAATTTTAACACTTCCTCTAACTAGCCCTTGGGTACCACAATGTACCCATAAATAAACACATAAAAGTAAAAAGGTGCCAATAACCTAGGGAGGTGTGCGCTTTGGTTACAGAGGCCCTTTTATTTTTGGGGAAGATTTTGGCCCACACTGGTGGAACTGTGCACGCTGACGTCACACAGTTGGATGCCCTGTTTAGAAGGAAGGCATCTGAGCAGCTCTTTCCTGGTGATCTTCCCTCCTTTTTGAGCCCCATCTTTGTGATCTTGTACCTTTCTGGCAGTTGACATTGTCAAAGACTAGCTTTTGCTCATGTGTGGGCTACCCCCCGTCACTTCTTTTGTGGGGTTTGTGGGTTTTGATGACTAAGACTCCTTGATGCAGAGGTTCATCCAGGAACCAATCTCGTTCCGCCTCCCTCCCTACTACCTGCATTGTCAGGCTATTGTCTGGCTTCTTAGCCAGGGGCACTGACATGTTGGAACTGTCAGTGGAATTGAATAATTAACAGCTGGGAAATAGAACATTTTAATTTTTAATTAAACATTAATTTTTAATTTTGCTACTTTTTCTTCCTGCTCGAAGGAATCTTTCCCATCCAAGTAACCAAACTGGACATTAGTTTTCTGACTCAGTCTTTCTAGAAGATGTGGAGTGAGTGGTCATGCAGTTGAGGAGTGTGTAGCGGGCTACCTGTTGGGACTGTGAGATCCCGAAGGGGCAGGACTGGGTCTCATTTCTCTGATGTCAGTGCTTAGCAGTACAACCTAGTACGGAGCAGGGAAGGGGAAATGCTCATCAAAGGACTGAATCCCCTAATCCGGCCCTTTGTATAACTTAAATGGCCAAGGACTTCATTCCCTTCTTCTCTCCTGCCCACTGCTTTATTTGTAAAATGGGGATGATGATAGTTCCCATTTCAGAGGGTGGTTGTGAAGATTAAATGAGAAAATGGAAGTCAAGTACTTAGCCCCTGGTACATAGTAGGTATTAAACAGGTGTTCCTTTTCCTTTTTTAAAAAAATATTACCTGCTTACTAAATATCTAGCTTATACACAGCTACAAGACTTAGCTAGTGGGCTGGGTTAGAACTGTTAGTACTAAAAGATCCTTGATGGGTTAAACTAAAACTGCAATGAATGAGGCAGCAATATATGAGAGAGTTTAAGCTCAGAAACATTGGTTATAGACGTATAAGCTGTGTGTGTATGTGTGTTTATGGAGTTTTTTTTTTTTTTTGGTTTGAAATCCTGTCATTCAACAAAGCTGGGAGTTTCATAAAATTAAAACACCACATAAGCATCTAAAAACAAAAAAGCTCATCATTTTTCAGTCTGCATTGATGAAAATGCCAAAGCAGCTAAGTTGAATGGAAATACTATTACCTTTAGATCAGGGCAATCCTGGGTTTTAACCCCCACTTCATCGGCATAGCAAGTCAATGTCCATATAGGAGCAATATAGGTGGCAGCTTAGAGCACATACTCCAGAGTCAGACTACCTGGGTTCAAATCCCAGCTTTGGCCCTTATAAGCTGTGTGACCTCAGGCAAGTTATTTAAACTCTCTGTGCTACAGTTTCTTCATTGCCAAAATGGGAATCAAAATAGCACCCACCTCAGAGGGTGAATCCTTTGCACAGTGCCTGGCCCCACAGGAAGTGCTCAGTGTGTGTCGGTTGCCATTATCGGCAACCAGCTGTGTGTACAAGTTAATAAATAGGCTTCTCTGAGCCTTGGTTTTCTTACCTAGAAAATGGACGTAATATATCACAGGGTTGTTACAAGGACTAAATGAGCAAGTATATGTGACAGTGCCTGGCGAAGATTGATGTAGAGTGCACGGTAGCCTCTTTCATGATTGAAGGAAACTGACAGCAACTATGTCCTCCATGTATCAGGCACACCTGGAGTGCTGAGGGCAGAGTCAAGTCTGAGTTTGAAACTCCAGACAAGAAAGGGCAGGTCTTGAGAGCAGCCTGAACGTGTTTCTCCACTCCGCCATCTGGACCAACCTTGGGGCGATGCCACCTGTGCCGGGGTAGCTAGGAAGCAGGCCAGAAGCTGTGCCCCAGGGCTGGGGTGGGAGGACAGAGCCAGCTCAAGAATTCCAGGGTGCAGAGTGTGGCAACAAGAGACAGGAGGCATGGGGAGAGTCTACTGAGACTCCTTTTCCATGCTGGGGCTACAGCTGGACCAGGCAGGGGATGATCCAGCCGTGCCCATCAGCACCACTTTGCTGATGGGTAGGGGCAGTTCTGTGAAAACCCAGCCCCTCCACCTGCTGTACAAGGGGCAGGGAAGTTCTCACTGGCCCAAAGTATTTGCTAACCTCTCCCCCGTAGCCTCACCAGGGCCACAGCTTCACAGCTGGGAGGAAGTCAGGAACCTGGCAGGGACCACCAGGACTTTGCCCCAGTCACTTGCTGTTGAGCTGAGGTGCTCCCCGCAGTGAAACACAAGAATATGGCATGCAGGGTGCCAAGCCATTGGCGTCTGAATCTAAACAACCACGTGCCAGTCTCCACTTCCCAGTGGGGGAAATGCAGCCACTTCCTGAGCAAATGGGGGTCTGAGCGGAGACTCCACCACTCCAGCTGCCTGGAGCTCCACCGGCAGGCTGAGCCCCACTGCTGCTCTGGCCTTTGCACGTTTACCATTCAGGGTTTTATGCTTTGTCATTGCTCTTGTGTCACTTCTGCGTTTGTGTTGACCTTGCCAAGTCTGTTTCAAGCTTTCTGAGTACAGAAAACCTACTCCCCCCCAACCCCCAACACTTTTGTGTTCCTAGTAAAGAGGCAACATGTTCTGGGGAGATGGTCTCGGGGTCTCTACTAGAGCCCTGTGTTACAGCCTTGGCCTTGTTGGGCCTTTATCAACTCCCTTCTTTTCTGGGTGTCTTTGTTTCCTTCTCTGTAAAATGAACGTTAACACCACAATCAGCTTAGTCTGGGCCCCTTTTTGGCCAAGGACCAGGTTCCTACCCAGAAATTCCTTTCTGGCAAAAGGCAAATTGAAACACCTTTCTCTCTTTCAGCTTAGTGTCGCTGTATCTCATCCCCCTATATCGAGGATTAGGGTCTTCTCTAGGCTCAGATGGCACCCACAGGGATAAATACCCAGAGATGCCACTCGCAGCTTAGGAAGAGGCTGGGGAGACAGGGGAAAGGATATAGAAGTAGGAGAAGAACCGAAAAAGCAGGAGGAGAGGAAAGAGGGTGTGAGATGTATAGGTAAGATCTTCATGGGCTGGGCACGGTCGCTCATGCTTGTAATCATAGCACTTTGGGAGGCCAAGGCCGGAGGATTGCTTGAGGACAGGAGTTCAAGGCCAGCCTGAGCAACATAGTGAGACCCTGTCTCTACAAAAACACACAAAAAAAATAAAAATAAAAAAATTAGCTGGGCATGGTGGCATGCACCTGTAGTCCCAGCTACTTGTGAGGCTGAGGCAGGAACATCACTTGAGCCCAGGAGTTTCAGGTTGCAGTGAGCTATGATGATGCCACTGCACTCTAGCTCAGATGACAGAGCGAGACCCTGTCCCTAAAAAAAAATAAAAAGTTCCCCCAAGACAGCTCTCGGAGGGAGGACCTGGGCCAAAGCCTCCTATCCCTCACCCAGAAGATGCTGCCCCTGCAAATGTCTCACCTCCTAGCCAAGTGCTTGGGGTTAAGCCAGTCAGGATTCAAGGACAGTCACTGCAGATCAGAGCTGACCCATTTTTCCTTGGACAGTCTCTGCCCTGTCTTAGCAGAGCTGTTCTGACTCAGGGTGTTCTATGTTTTATTACCAGGAAACGCCCAGAGGTTGTGACAGTGACCAGCTGGAAGGCACCAGTTGTGTGGGAAGGCACTTACAACAAAGCCATCTTAGAAAATTATTACGCCAAACAGAAAATCACTGTGGGGTTGACAGTTTTTGCTGTCGGAAGGTAGGTGTCACTGATAAAATTGTTCTTGACTTTTTCTTGTTCCACTGTCAAAATGTTTGTGAGGGAACCCCGGGACTCATGGAGGCTTGTCTGAGTTATTAGATAGGAGACTGTTTAAGGGGGAACATTTCAGTCTCCTTTTGGCAGAAGCCCCATAAAGCCTGGGCGCAAAACAGTAGTAGGTGAGTCTACTCATTCCCACCTCAGAGGGATGGTCTCCAGTTGCAGGCAAAAATGCCCACTATATCCACTGAGGTCAGAGTCAACAGCGTACCCACAACCACCCACTCCCTGAGCTCCATGGCTTCCTCTGGAAATTCTACAAGTGCCAGCTACTAGACAGCCCAGAGTGCATCATTCCTTCTGCTACGCTCTCAAGGCTCAGGACCAAGGACAGAAGGATTTACTGCAAGTCCTAGGTACAGAGTGCCCTAAGCACAGTGGTTTTCCATGTTGGAGCACAGATGATCACTCTTCCATGGGTTCTTCAGGTCACTTCTACCTTATCCCTCCCGGAGGATTTGGCCCTGGGATATTTGGCTGGTCAGAACTTCTTCTTCCGAAGGTTGGAGAGGTTCCAGTTTCAGGTCCATTTCCTTTTTCAGAACATTTGTTAAAAAAAAAAAAACAAAACTGCAGTCATTCTTACTTGAAATTTTTAGCCGTAATATTAGTTGTTAAATAGAACCCATTTTGCTTTTTTGGAGAATTTTTCAATTTTTTTTTTCCCAAAAACAAAACCGAAAAATTCAATTTTCCTATTTTTTTTCCTGTCCTTTGAGCCTTTCTACCTGTACCTCTTTTGAAAAAGCCACATGGAAAGTTGATTCCCTTGCCTTACATAAAGAGTTGAAGGTTCCTGTTGATCTGAGCTTGAGCTTTGTCAAGATAGGACCTAAAAGAGCGCTCTGTGAAGATCTGGTAGTTCTCCAAAGATAACCTTCCCCAACCCAGAGCCCAGGAGTCATCACCGGTGCCGTTGTTAACAGCGTTAATCAAGTTCCGACATCACTGAATGTGCTGATCCCAGGGGCCTACGTGGCATCTCTAATAGTGAAGGGTGACTGTGGAGTGTTCACATTTTTACTAGAAGAATCTGTACTGTATGGGTTGGGAGCCAGTGCTCTGCTCACCTAATCCTTTGGCACAAAAGGGGATAAGCCCGCCACATTGCAAATTGATTTGATCCTGGTGTTTCCAAAAAGAACAGAATGTTGCCCACTGCCCCACAGCAGAACTAAACTGTAAATTGCCCATCCTGGTGAAAGTGCTGTGCCCTGTGCCCTCAGCTCTGAGGCAAGAGAGTACTGTTTGTGCTCAGCAGCAGTAAATCCCTATAAGTGGATTTGGACTTTTAGGAGGAGTGATGTTTGCTTTGTTTTCAATTAACAATGCATGGAGCCAACTACAGTGCTTTAATCTCCAAACAATGTTAAACCTCAGAGTGACTCTCCTCAGCACCCCTACCCACCCCAGTATTGTTTCCCAAGCGTCAGAGCACAATAGGTTTTTCTTGAACTTCCAGAGTACGGAAGGATTTTCTGACCACCAGCTATAGTCATGTCGAAGTCCCTCTTTATATTGTTCAGATACATTCTCTCCTCTTAAAGAATCAACACTGTAAACCCTTGGCTATCCAGATGCCAATATTATAATAAAAGCGCACTTTATTTTGGTAGCAAAGAAAAGGAATCCAAGCATCAACAAAAAGTAAAAAGTACCAGTCATTATCACTCACAAAACATCCTGATTGACCAGTACTGTGGTCAGCAAATTAAATTTAGTCCAAAACAAGAGTTTTGGGTTTGGATGAGTTGTATTAAGCCATCTGACTTCTTCTTCCTCTTCCCTATAATCTCCATAGCATGGCTTCACAAGACAGCCTGTGATTTGGACTTGCAGAAGAAGAGACATCGATGTAATGCTTTTCAGATGAATAGATAAATAGTTAAAATACTACTCCACACCTATTAGAATGGCCAAAATTCAGAACACTGACAACAGCAAATGCTGGCAAGGATGTGGAGCAACAGGAACCCTCATTCATTGCGGGTAAAATGCAAAATGGTAACGGCCACTTTGCATTTTCTTACAAAACAGCCAATTTGACAGTTTCTTTTTGTTGTTGTTGTTGTTTTTTATTTTTACTTCAGGATATTATGAGGGTACGAACCTTTTGGTTACTTTTTTTTTTTTTTTTTTTTTTTGAGACAGAGTTTCACTCTGTTGCCCTGGGTAGAGTGAGGGCCATGGCGTCAGCCTAGCTCACAGCAACCTCAAACTCCTGGGCTCAAGCGATCCTTCTGCCTCAGCCTCCCGAGTAGCTGGGACTACAGGCATGTGCCACCAGGCCCGACTAATTTTTTTTCTATATATTTTTAGTTGGCCAATTAATTTCTTTCTAATTTTAGTAGAGATGGGGTCTCGCTCTTGCTCAGGCTGGTTTCGAACTCCTGAGCTCAAACAATCCTCCCGCCTCAGCCTCCCAGAGTGCTAGGATTACAGGCATGAGCCACCGTGCCCGGCCCACTTTATGTCTCTTAATTGGGGAGTTTAATGTAATCGCATTTACAGTAATTATTGATAGATAAGAATTTACCATTGCTACTTTGTTAATTATTTTCTGACTTTCTTATAGTTTTTTTGTCTCTCTTTTTATCTCTTGCTGCCTTTTGGGTTTTATTGAGTTTTTTAGTGACATGCTTTGATTTCTTTTTCATTTTCTTTTTTATATCTTTTATGGGTATTTTCTTTATGGTTACTATGGGGCTTACATAGAACATTTTATAGTTATAACAGTGTATTTAAATGTGCTAACATCTTAACTTCAATCACACACAAAAATGCTACTCTTTTACTGCTCCCACATACACACACTTTATGTTATTGATGTCAAAATAACATCTTTTAATATCATGCATACATTAATGTGTTTTATAGTTATAGTTATTTTTATACTTTTGTCTTTTAATATCTATACCAAAATCAAAAGTAATTTATACACCACCATTACAGTATTACAGTATTCTACATTTATCTATACTATTAGTGAGCTTTATACTTTCATAAGCTATTATATTATTGTCTGGTGTCCTTTTTATTTTTTTTCACTTTTTTTACTGATTTAGTATTTTATTTCTTGAAGAATGCCCTTTAGCATTTCTTATAAGGAAGTTCTAGTGTTGAACTCCCTCATCTTTTGTATATCTGGGAAACTCTTTATGTCTTCTTCATTTCTGAAGGGCAGTTTTGCCAGATATAATATTTTTGGTTGGCAGGTTTGTTTTTGTTTTAAATTTTTAGCACTTTAAATGTATCCTCTGACTTTCTTCTGACCTGCAATGTTTCTATGAAGAAATCCACAGAGAGTCTTATAGAAGCTCCCATTTATATTACAAGTCACTTTTCTCTTGAAAATTTCAAAATGGTCTTTGTCTTTGACTGTTGACAAAATGATTATAATGTGTCTCAGAGTGGAGTTCTTTCAACTCATTTTAGTCAAAGTCATTCAGATTTCTCGATTTTTTTTTAATCTTTTTAGAGATGGTATCTCACTATGTTGCCTAGGCTATACTTGAACTCCTGGCCTAACATGATTCTCCCACTTCAGATTCCCAAGTCACTGGGATTTTGGTCATGAGCCACCACACCCAGCCAGCTTCTTAATTCTTGGTGTTCATTTTCTTCCCCAGATTTGTGAGGTATTTAGCAATTATTCCTATAAATAAGCCTTTTTTCCTTTCTCTCTTCTCCTTCTATGGCTTCTAAAGTGCATATATTGATTCACTTAATGGTGTTCCATAAATTCCTTAGGCTACCTTCTTAATTCTTTTTTTCCTTTTTGCTTCTCTAACTGAATAATTTCAAATGACCTGTCTTTGAATTCACTTATTCTTTCTTCTGTCTGATCAAGTCTGCTGCTTAACTCCTCTAGTGAATTTTTTGATTCAGGTAGTATATTTTTTAGCCCTGATATCTCTGCTTAGTTCATTTTTATATTTTTTATTTTTTTGTGATATCTCATTTTATTGCTGCATCATTTTCCTGACCTCATTGAACATCTGCAATGGTTATTTTTGAATTCTTTGTCAGGTAATTCATATACCTCTGTTGCTTTGAGATTGTTTTCTGGAGATTTATTTTGTTCCTTTGATTGGGCCATGTTTTCCTATTTTTTCCTATTCCCTTTTGCTTGGTAACATTGTGGTCGCATCCACCTGTTTGAAAAAACCAGCCACCTCTCCCAGTCTTTTTGGACTAAATTTTTGTATAGGGAAGGACTTTTACCAATCAGGCTGGCTAGAGATTATGAGAGCCTCTTAAACTTTTTCTGTGGATGTGTCTTCTCTGGATTTGTACATGCAAACTCCCAGTTAAAGTAATTTGCCAGTATTGTTCAGGAGCTCATAATCTCTTGCCCCCTTTGGTGTCTGTTTGTGATACTGTGGGTTCTCTGCAGCTGCCACAAGCTGCCCAGCTCTCTTTTATTCTCAGAAGCGCTCAGGTTCTAGACTATGCCAGGTCCCATTAGCACTCCAAGTCAGGCAAGACAGAAGTCAGTCTCTCAGGCAGCCCCCTAAAAAATCAAAACATTATATGTGTGTTCCACTCTTTTATTCTCCCCACTTCCTCCTGAAGGAGAGTCTACCAAACTATATCAGCCCCTGTCTGATGTAGCCGGGGTCCACTGGAGAACGAACAAGTTGAGCAGCTCTTTTTTTCTCAGCAAGCTCCATGCATTTAACATATGCCAGGTCCCATAGCACTCAGGACAGGTTAAATAGAAACTAGCGAGACAGTACCCACGTCCCCAAAAAAGCTAGAACATTGGACACACACTCCAATTCTTTCCCTTCATAGGGAAAAACTGGGAGTTGAGCGTTTTCTGTCACTCATTCCATGATAAGCTAGAGTGAGAAACTGTGGAAAATGAGTTCATGTTAGTCCACACTGTCACCTTTATTCTCCACAAGCCCCAATGTAGGGCCCTTTCCTGATTCAGACAAGACAAAACCCAAACCTTTGGGCAGCTCCCCCAAAGGCATGCATGCTGGACATGTTTGAGTCTTCTCTTTCCCTCCCCAGGGAGAAACGGGGAGCTGGGAGGTTTTTTTCCATTGCGCCATGCTATGCAGGGGGAGGGACTATAGTGAGTGTCATAAATTTTCCTTCCATCTTTGATGCAGCTGGTTTCATGCTTGCCTGGCACACAGGAACCTCTTAACTATTTTCTAGATTTCTCACAAAGTGAATTGGCTCATATGTTGTTGAATCTACGTCTCCATAGGGGAAGGAAGGTCTGGGCCTTCTTATTCTGCCATCTCTCTGACCTGTATATTATTATTTTATGATTTTTATTATTTTATAATTTTTATGATTTATGTCCCCAAATTACATTTAATTTCTTTATAGACAATCCCATACCCTCCTTTTGTATTTACAATTTCCTAGATCAATGTGTTCACAGGGTAGCAACTCAAGTCATTGATTGGATTTCTAAAGCTCAGTTTTACCTTTGACAAGCTGAGAAGATATTATTTTGAGAATATTCCCTAGTCCATAAAGCTTTAAGAATCAAATATTTTAACTGTGAAGTGTGGGACCAATGAGAACCTCACTGATATTTATCAAAGTTCAAAAAATAACCTTGTGTGAACTACTTTAATTTCATAATTCAATAACTTTCATGTAAGTACTGTCCTGTGCTCTGTGCCATATATATTAAATATAAAGAAGTATAATAGAATAATAATGTGATATTCCTTCTGAATGGTATTTAGTGAGGATCCCTCACATGCCAAATCTTGCAAAATAGAAAGGTTTTAAGGCACCATAAAGTAGGAAAATAGGCCTTAAATATAAGTAGGAGACTTCGGAAAAGCAGGATTGAGTTTCACGAAACAGGTCCTTTGTAACAAACTTGTATGAAACCTCCTATTTTCAAGTCACTGCTATGGATGCTTAGAGAATCCAAAGATGATCAGGATGGAGGCCCTGCCCTAAAAATAATGTAAATTAATATAGAATAGACTATATGCTCACAGATTATTATACTTCACAGAAAAACAAGAGACAGAGATCTTATAATTGTAAAGGGATAAAGATTTTGATAAATACTGCTTCCGTATTTTTATCCCTTCTCTTTTAGTGTCTCTAAATAGTTTTTAAGAATTCAAACCTTGTTTACAGTGAAAAGTTACTTAAATAAATCCTTCCTCTGAAATACTTACCCAACATCTCTTATCCATCTTTATTCCAAGACTCAATGTTTCTGGTTTTGAATTTATTTGCATACGATTCAGATAATATTAAAAACAAAAATTTGTTGGTGACTCTTAAATAAAAGCCAGTTTATTTAAATTATAAGATATCATATTATTAAAGGTAAGTGTGATCTGATACTTACTCTTAACCAAAAAGTACATTTACAGTTACCTACCATATTTCATCAAAACAAAAGTCATTTAACTTTAGACAGAACTGAGGATGTAAAATAAAAGTAAACATTGAATCAAGATGTCATTAAATAAATGTATGCAGTACCCCAACACCTAAATTTAAATTAAAGCAGAACAAAAAAGAAATGGAACAGCTTCTTATCCACCCCCACCCTGCTGGTTTTTAGAAGTTTACTTCCCCTTTGCCTATCTTCTTATTTTATTCCCACATATTATAAAAGAGCAACTATATTCTTCTTTAAAGAGAAACTCTGAGAGGAAAGGAAGTGTTCCTTTCAGTCTTGTCAGATGTGAACTCCTTTTCCCTCAGTTACCAATTATATTTTTTATTATTTTGATGATTCCTCCTTGATTGTGCATGTCTGTTCTCTGTGCTTTTAACTTGTAAGATCATATCTTGATGTCAGACTTTATTCTTCATAGTCTGATTCACAAGGAGTTATTAGAAAAGACATTTTAAAGACCTGTCTCCTGAGGAATAATTATACACACAAAAGTCATCTCTTGGATAATTGAAAGTCTGGGAATAGAGGAAGTCAACCATTTTAATGGTTATCTATGTGTAGTCAACAACATTTGCTTTTTTAGACATTTCGGGGCTTCAACTAAGCTTGGGCCTCAGATCAGAAGAAATGCAAGTGCCATTTACTTCCATTGTTTGGATTTTTTTTAATGGTCTATAAATCATAGACGGCTCTATAGACTTTCCCTCATATCTGCCTACTGCCGACAGAAAAGGAGAGTATTCTTCCATTCTCTATCACTTTTGTGCTAAAACAGCACACTTGTCAAAGCAGTGAAAGGTTTGCTTTTCCACGTGTGCGATCAATACACTAAGATGTCAAAGATCCTCGGGGAAGGGAAGGTCATGCCTTGGATGCACTAAATCTGAAAGTTCATAATACATCCCAGATTGTATTAGTAGTGGGTCACTTATCTTAGCCAATGAAAGAGGTCAGCTAACAGTTTGTTAGAGCAATTAATATAAACTGACTTAGCATGTGAAAAAGAAGGGATATGAAACCAAACAGAAATACTCCTATGCCATTCAAAGGCTCTATTGATACACCTTGAAACTTTTAGCTTACCTTTCACTATACCCAAAGATAGTCACCCTCTGGGGCATTTTTTTTTAATTTTTTTTTTTTATTGTTATTCCAAGGTGTTGCTAGGGTACAAACATTCTAGTTACACTTTATGTCTTTGCCTCACCCAAATGCAGGTTAAAGGCATGCCCTTCCATCCCTTTAGTGCTCCGCATGTCCTTTAGTTGTAGATTTGCCTCCCCCGTTCCCCTAATCCCTAGAGAATATTTCTGCCATGTGATCACCCTAGTGTTGATCAGTTAGTACCAATTTGATGGCGAGTACAAATGGATTTCGTTCTTCTGCTCTTGTGGTGCCTCATTTTGGATAATGGGTCTAAATTTAATCCAGGAAAGTATAAGAGGTGCTAGATCACTGTCGTTTCTTATGATTGAGTAATATTCCATTATAAACACATACCAAATTTTAGTAATCCACTCATGGATTGACGGGCACTTGGGTTGTTTCCACATCCTTGCAATAGTGAATTGTGCTGCCATAAACATTCGGGTGCATATGTCTTTGTCATAGGATGTGTTTTACTCTTTTGGGTAGATGCCTAATAAGCTATTGCTGGATCAAATGGTATTTCTATTTTTAACTCTCTGAGGTATCTCCAAATTCTTTTCCACAGAGGTTGTACTAATTTGCAGGCCCACCAGCAGTGTAAGAGTGTTCCTGTCTCTCCACATCCTCACCAAAATTTGTTGTTTTGTGATTTTTTGATAGAGGTCAATCTCACTGGGATTAGGTGATACCACATTGTGGTTTTGATTTGCAATTCTCTAATGATTAGAGATATTGAACCTTTTTTTTATATGTTTGCTGGACATTATTCTGTCTTCTTTTGAAAAGTTTCTGTTCATTTCCCTTGCCCATTTGTTGATGGGGTTGTTTGATTTTTTCTTGTTGATTTTTTTGAGTTCTAGATAGATTCTGGTTATCAGCCCTTTATCAGATGTGTAGACAGCAAATATTTTTTCCCATTCTGTGGGCTGTATATTCACTCTAATGATAGTTTGCTTGGCAGTGCAGAAACTTTTTAATTTGATTAGATCCCACTTATTTATTTTTGTTGCTGCGGCGATTGCTTTGGGGTTCTTCTTCAAGAATTCCTTTCCTAGGCCGATGTCTGAAAGGGTCTTCCCAACATCTTCATTTAGAATTCTTAATGTTTCATGCCTTAGGTTTAAGTCTTTTATCCATCTTGAGTTTATTTTTGTGAGAGGTGAGAGGTGAGGGTGTAGTTTCAATATTCTGCATGTAGCTATCCAGTTTTCCCAGCACCATTTATTGAAAAGAGATTCTTTTCCCCAGTGTATGTTTTTGTCAGCTTTGTCAAAGATTAGATAACCATATGCAGATGGTTTCATCTCTGAATTCTCAGTCCTGTTCCAGAGGTCAATGTCTCTGTTTTTGTGCCAGTACCAAGCTGTTTTAGTTACTATAGCCTGGTAGTACAGCTTAAAGTCTGGTAAACTGATACCTCCCAGTTTGTTCTTTTTACTTAAGATTGCTTTGGCTATACGAGGTCTTTTCT
>CAUYSK010067187.1:0-29146 GCA_963575035.1 Avahi laniger | reverse complement strand
ATTGCACTCTTTGTGCATGCATATACCCCTCCTCTCCTCCCTCCTCCCTCCTCCCTCCTCCCCCCGCCCAACGTCCAATAGATGTTATTCTTATATGTGCACTTATGTGTTGATCAGTTAATACCAATTGATGATGAGTACATGTGGTGCTTGTCTTTCGATTCTTGGGATTTCTCACTTAGTAGAATGCATTAATTTTACATAAATTTTAACTTAAAAAAACTGAAACCAACATGAGTTCATCTCAGACTTGGCACAAAATAAGCGCTCAATTCACATTGCATTAAATGATGGATGGAAGAATGCTTTCATTATCCAATCTTCACACAGCTTATAGAATAAGTTTAATCTAAAAATAGAATTCATGCACTCAAAAATTAAAAAAAAAAAAGAATTTCAGAGCTAGAAGGAGTTTTCTCACTTTACAAATGAAGACATTGACCCCAGAGAAGTTGCATGATTTATTCAGAGTTACCCGGTGGAAGGGACCAGAGCCCAGCAATTCTGACTCCAACCAGGCTTTTGTCTCCACCCTCTGCCACAGCTGCTCCTCTCAAAGAGCCTGTTGTTCAATCCAGTGGTCAACCCTCAGCCCCCAGATGCTCTTCCTTGACCATCAACAGCTTTTATCCATGACTGATCACTCCCACTCCACACTTTCTTCACTGGACTTCCAGGATCCAGTACTCTCCTGCTTTTCCTCCTACCTCACTATCTTCTCCTTAATCTCCTTTGTTCATCTCCCTGACTTGTTAATGTTGGAGTTCCCTGGTTTCCAATTTTCCATGTCAAAATCCAAATTCATGACCTACCTGCACAAACTTGGTCTACTCACAGTCATTCTTAACCCCAGTGAATTGCAACTCCATCCTTCCAGGCCAAAACCATTAGTCACTTTTGTCTCCTCTCTTTCTCTTGCTTTCCACATCTAAGTCATTGGCTCTACCTCGAAAATACACCTTATATCTGACCACTTCTTACCATCTGCCCTGCTAACATCTGACTCAAGTTACCTTTTCTTCTTGCCTAGTTTCTTGCAAATGTCTTCTGCACATCTACATGCCTCAGCTCTTGTTGCACAATAGTCTAGTCTCAACACAATAGCTAAAGGGATCCTTTTACAACTTAGGTCAGAGCATGGAACCCCCTTGCTTTACACCCACTAAAGCCTTCCTTTTAGTTCTCTAAGAGCATAAGCCCAAGTCCTTATGATGATTTGCAAGGGCCTCCAATCTGCCCCTGGAACCTCTTGGATCTCATCTCCTGCCACCCTCCTCCTGGCTTATTCTGCTCCAGCCACATTGGCCCCTTGCTGTTCCTGGAATATTCTAGGCACTCTCCTGTGCTTGCTACTCCCTTCGCCTGGATGTTCTTTCCTGAGTTGGCTGCATGACTTGCTCTCTGATCTCCTTCAGGTCTTTGCTCAAATGCCATTCTCACACAAGGCTTTACTGACTACCTTTCAAAAATTGTACCCTACCACTCCCACCTTCCTGGCTTTATTGTTCTTTATAGCACTTATTTCCTTCCAACACATTGTATATTTTACTTATTTATTTTTTCTGTCTCTTTCTACAAGCATGTAAGTGTCAGGAAAGAAGGGATTGATATTGGTTGTGCTCACTAATGGGTTTCTGGTGGGTAAAAAAGTTCCTTGCACTGGTGTATTGAATAAATATGTGTTTAGTAAATAGTTGTGGTATGAATGAATGAATGGCTCCAAGTCCAGTTTCCTTGTACCATAATATGTGGCTCCTCTTCCAGTTTCACACTCTTCTGGGTATGGAAAAATCAGTTTCTGATACCATTTCTCTTAATAACGTAACTAACCTTGGAGAATTTGATATGGCAATGAACTTCTGTCATCACATCTGTATTTGGGCATTTTAGGCTTGTTTTCTAAGAGCTGTGTATTTCTTCATAAGTGCTGTACTTAAAGTTCAGATGAGCTGCCACCAGGTAGAAATGTGGGCTTCCGGCTTAAAGCTCTGAGTCGCTACTGCATCTCCTCTTCTCCCTACACACCGCCCTGGGCCAAGTGTACACAGTCTCTTGCTGGGTTACTTGCTGCAGCTTCTCAGTTGGTTTCCTGATTCTCAGTCTTCCTCCTCCAATTTTCACCCAGCCAGAATGGTCTATCTCAGTGGTCTGCAATCTTTTTAGTGGCTGCTCTTTTAAATCACAGGCAGATTCATATGTAGAACAGAATATCGCCATTTGAAGATCCTTTCTCACCCCACCTCAAGACAGCCTCTGAAGAAAGCTCCAAAACCCAGGGAGCTGCAGAATGCGGTTCATATTCCCCTGATCAATCCAGTGCACAGACTTGACTCCTCGCACAAACCATCAAGGGCTCCCTATTGCCCAGAGAAGTGTGTCTTCTACCTTGGCCACCCATGTACCACCTTCATGACATTTTTCCCCCACTTATGTGCCTCTATTATTATTATTCATTTAATGTCTTTCTTAAACTCAACTCACATTTATAAACTTAGATTTAGTTTAGTGAATCTAAATCACTATTATCATCACCATAAACTAAAAACCAATGTGTCATTCATTATGAATGGAAGAGAATATTAAATTCAGTATATAACTATTCAAATGACGAAGGTGCCCGTGTTTGTCTGTGAGTGTGCACTACACTGCGGGGAACAGTGGCCTGGCAGGAGAATCTGCAGCCCCTTCACCTGACTCTTCAACACCCTCCAGGGACAGGGAACTTCTTACAGTTCTCTCCGTGCTGTTTCACGTCTCTCTGACTTTGCTCCTGCAGTTCCCTTTGCCTGGAATGCCTATTGTAATTAAAATTTATTTTTAGGTTTCCTACATTTTTATTTTTATTAAAGCATTACACGTGTATAATTTAAAAAGCTAATTGGTACTCCAGGCTTATATCAGAAAGCAGGCATCTCTCCCGCCTAATTGTCACTCCCCAGGGCATACACTTTCAATTCTTTTTTATTTACAAGTGGTGAAATATATGTAGCATAAAATTTATCATTTTAACCAGTTTTAAGTGTACAGTTCAGTGATTTTAAGTACATTCACACTGTTGTGCAACCAACACCACCATCTCTCTTCAGAACTTTTTTCGTCTTTCCAAAACAAAATTCTATACTCATTAAACACTAACTCCCCACTCCCTCATTGCACTAGGCTCTGGCAACCACCATTCTACTTCTGTCTCTTTGAATCTGATGATTCCGGACGTCTCATCCAAGAGGAATCATGCAGCATTTTTCCTTTTGTGACTGGCTTATTTCATTTAGTGTAATGATTTCATCCTTCATCCATGCAATAGCATGTAACACTCAATTCGCTCCAGGATTTTCTTTTGTTACTATGCTGGGAATCCTCTTTTCCCCTCTCCTGGATGGATCCTCTGCCTCCTGCCTCCCATGTTTTCCTATTCCTTGTTTTACTCCCTCTGTTTAATGGGGCACATCCTGCCACATTTTTTAAAGAAAGGGTGCATAAGAGGTAAAATATTTGAGATTTTACATGTATAAAGGTATCTTTATTTTAACATCACATTTAATGATAGTTTGGCTAGGTATGGAATTGTAGGTTGGAAATTATTTTTCTTTAGGATTTGGAACACATTTATCAATTGACTTTTGTATCCCAATATTGCAAATGTTAAGGCAGATGCTATTTCAATTCCCTATTATTTGTATGTGATCTATATCTTTCCCTTTGCAAGATGTATGATCTTTGTTTACTCTCTAGTATTCTAAAATTTTGCAACTATATGCTATTGTGTATGGCTTCTGTAGTCTGAAATTAAATTATGCTGACATATTTTCTGAAGTGATCATTTATGTGTGTGTGGATGTGTGTGTTTAAAGTTTATTCCTGCTCTCTGTGTAGACTCTGAGACACCCCACCATCTGTCACAGCTCTTTGGTTTAATTTGGTTTTTGTTTTTGGTCACTGTCTTTTCTGTTAGAACTGCTACATTAAATGTCTGGTGGTCTTTGATTGTCCTTTCTTATTTAAGATTGGGAGAAATTCAAAGTTGATTGGAATCTCTGTGTGCACGCATGGGGGCTATTGCCTTTTTTTTTTTTTTCCTTTTTGTAATTCCCCCACCTCTGAGGGCTGTTACCTTGTGAGCTTCATAGGAAGGTGGTCGGGCCGGGACCTAACCATTGCATGGTGGGTCTACCATGTCAATTCCAGATCTTTCTTTTGGGCTTGTAGGTCTCCTCAGGGAATAACCTTCTTTTCTTCCTGACTAGGGGGGCATAAGCCTAAGTACTGTTCTGTAGCCTGGGGCATGATTGCTCCTTTCTTAAATGAAATTGTTCTGTAAAATTTGGATTCAGTCAAAAGGCCACACTCAAGGATTCAGAAGGCTACACATGGCCCCAAGACCACAGGTTCCTCATCCCTGGTAGGGAGTTGCATTCTTCAGGATACAGACTCTTCTTCGACCTTATAGAGGTTAGTATGGTGCACACCCATGTCCCCATCTCTGCCTGTCTTCCAAACTCTGTCCTTATACACCATTTTGTGTTCCTCTACTCCACACTTCTACCTTCTAGCCATTACATATGGCTTCCCCATGGCCTGCTTTCCTCCCTTGCCAGCCCTTAGCTCAGATATGAGATTCCCTGATATTTTTTCATGAACTCATTATTGTTATCTCTCACATAAGAAATAGAGTATATGTGTAGACCCCTACATCTAGGCAGAGGACTGAGACCCTTTGGAAATGAAACTCCACATCCTTAGAACTACAAGGAAGGGAAGGAAGAAAAGCAAGTGCCCAATCCATGCCTTCCAGAGTTCAGACTCCTGGCTTTACCAAATAACAAGAGATTGAAGATGAATATCGGGATATTTTAGAGTGAAGCAAGCCTTCAATAATTATACACACAGTAGATGCTCTATAGATGTATATTGAGGTGAACTGAACACATGGGTAGGGGAGCAGGTATGTGGTTTCTTATGATTGGAAGTAAGATTTGGGGGTCATTGGATGTCTTGGTGCTCCATCAATAATTGACTTCCTATAACTTTTTGATGATGCACTGCCTGCCTTTTAACAGGGCCTTTGATTTCTAACCTAATCTTATTTGGCATGATTTTTTAAGACATGCCAAATAGAGCCTTCAGGTTTCTGTGTATTCTGGTATCTGGATATGTCTGACTCACTTAAGGGCTTTCATCCAGTGACAATAACCATACCCGATGAGGTCTCCTTGTTAACAGAGCTTAAATGTTTGCTACCCCCTCGGGCTCTTTGGGTGATGATTCAACCAAAGGGAAAATGGGAAGTGAAAGTTTGCAGCCCCTCCCCTTCTGACTCCAGTGCATTGCAATAGGGCTACTTTTAATATGCTTGGCAACAATTAGCTCTTGAAGCTGCAACAGCTGCACAATGCTGATGCTCTCCAGATGCAGCAAACGAATTAAATCATGCGATAATTCAATTGGAAAATTGGGTGTAATTATGGAGAATGCAGAGTCTGCCAGTCGCCTCATGGTGACTTGGAGTTCTTGAAACAACAGTGATGTGGGCTACTCAGGAACTGATATGGGTGTTTGCAGAAGTCTCAGTCCCCTTTCTGACACTGATGGCATTACCTAACTCTGTACTCAGTTAAGAGATATCTGAGTGACACCAAAATATGTCCTTCGTAACTCCAACACTTTTCACATCTAGACCACCCTTCCTGACATGATAGTGGCTATACTTTGAGTGTCTGCTCATTGAGAATATGTAAAAAGAGCAAAGGCTAAAGTCTCTAAGGACTGGCAATTCAAGTATTAATCCAAAAAGCTAAAGTAAGAGAATTGTAAATCATGATACCTTGAACATTCTATTTTAACTAGAAAACACATACATATACATTAATACGCCAATCTTTTGATGTAAGGTCACATTCTAGGTCTGTGTCCTCTGTGTTTTTATCTTTCTCACATGAACCATACCCTAATGCATTGGTTATAATTTCCAGTTTGGGTTTATGTGAAAGAGAATAAGAACCTAAAGGAATTTGCACAGCATTTTCAATAGCATCTTCTCAGAGATATTTATGCTTTTCTTTCCAAACTTTTATAGTCATTTCATGTCCAATTCAAAGGCCTTTGTGCACTGCTGTGCAGTTACACCCTACACAACTTGAGAAGGCATGATACACAAGGCGCTCCTTGGAGTTGTGCAGTGACGACTTGAGAGCCATTCTCAGTGTCCCCGCCTCATTGAATAGCAACTTCTTTTTCAGTGGCTTGCCTTTATTAAATCTTCCCAAAGCATTCAATTGAATTTTCATAGAAATAATTACTCTTCCCTTGCACTGCAACTAAATTTTGTAATTACCATAAATATTTTTTAGAACAAATACAACAGGCTCTTGGGAAGCTAGCATCCTAACAGATAGCTGTAGAAGTGTGCAAGTGTGCTAGGGAACAGCCTGTTGGCCTCGAGCGTACAGGCTGCCACAGGCATCAATAAAGATACTTTACAGAGGGAACACAGTGAGTTGGTAAAGTGAAGGTTAATTAAGAGAGCTTCTAAGCTCTCCTGTGAATTTAGTGATGCTCTTAAATGAATTTGTATTTTATTCTTCACTATTGGATCTATATATTTTTTAAAATAGTACCTAGAGATGTCAGACATTTTAGCTTTTTAATTCACAGATCAATTTTGGGATTCCTTATCATAACTCCCCAGGCATAATAACCTTCAGGTTAGGAACCCCTGGCTTAGGGTCTCCTGCCTATAATAAAATAAAAAATGATTGAGGTTGGTTAATAAAGTAGAAGTTCTCTTTGCATAATGTGATTTAAAATTACAGGGAAGAATGGTGAAGGTGTCTACTGAGAGGTACCCTTTCCCATAATGAAAGTTTCCTGGGGTGATATTAGGAAGTATATATCTGAGAGAGGGGCTGAAGGTTAGGTTGATCACCAGTGGCCAATGACTTAATCAATTATGCCTACATAATGAAGCTTCCATAAAACCCCAAAAGGACTGGGCTTGGATAGCTTGCAGATGGCTGAACACATGGAGGTCTCGGAGGGTGGTGTGCTCAGGGAGGGCATGGAAGCTCCATACCCCTTCCCACATGCCTTGCCTTATGCATCTCTTTCATCTGTATTCTTTTTAATATCCTTTGTAATAAACTAGTAAACGTAAGTTTCTCTGAGTTCTATGGATTGCTCCAGCAAATTAATCAAACCCAAAGAAAGGATTGTGGGAACCCCAACTTGAAGCTGGTCATTCAAAAGTTTCAGAGGCCCAGACTTGCAAAACTGGTGGGTAGAGGGAGATGGTGTTGGGAGCTGAGCCCTCAACCTGTGGGATCAGATGCTATGTACAGGTAGATAGTTTCAGAACTGAATTAGAGGACACCCAGCTGGTGTCTCCCGCAGAATTGCCTGTTGCTTGGTGTGTGGGGAAAAATATACACACATTTGGTCATAGAAGTCTTGTGTCTGTGTCTATCTGTGTTGATTTCTGGTGTAAGATCCAAGGAAAAACAGTTTGTGTTTTTTCCCCACTCTCACCCGGACAGTTTGAAACCCACAAGAAACATTGATGCTGAAGAGGAAGAAGGCCACCATTTATCCATTTGGGACTTTCTCAAATTCCTCCTCCTTTGGCTCTTCCTTTGAGCATATCACATCTTGTCTTTTAATTTGACCAGGAAATAGTAGCTTCTTTAGACTTGAGAAACACCTCATTGAGGAATAATGACCCAGAATCAGATAGGGTTCCATTCGAATCATGACTCTGCCTCTTGTTTACTTAAATTAACTTAACTTGAACATTAGTTTCTTTGTCTATAAAAGGGTCATGGCAACAAGTCCTCCCTAGGGTTATTGTAAAGATTAAGTACCCCAACATATCCCAAAGGACCAAATATGCATAGATGCTCAACCAATGGTAGGAAGGAGCAAAGGATAACCAAACTTTTATCAGCAGGTAAAGGAATTGGGGAATATGTAAAGTGTGAAGGACAGATGTTACAAAATAGAGAGAAAGAATATAAGAAAGAACAGTAAAAATAATACACAGAATTTTATAGTTAAAAAGTGAATTTCTACCCACTGAATCACTGGTATATCCCAACAGTCCTATGAGACAGGATGGGCATTCATAGCCATTTTTCAGATGAGGAAGCGAGGCCCTGAGGATTAAAAGAGTTGGCCAAGATAATGGAGCAAAGTTGAGACTAGACCCAAGGCCTGTGTATTCCCAGCCCTGCGCTTTGCTCATGAGGCTACACGGTCTTCAGTTTCTGTGTTCACCACACCATCCTGGGGACTCCGTGATGAGTTCCATGCTCCAGAAAACTTACTTGTGCTCTAGGAAGAAATTACATAAGCAGTCAGTGCTTTAGGAAGCTGCTTTGGGTCTTCCAGGTCTAGCATGGCTTCCAGTAATTAGAAAAAAACAAGGATGGAGGGAATCTATGAAAAAGAGAGCTTAGGTCATAAGGTTTGTGGGCAGGGGAGCACTAAAAATAAAAATTGCAAGTGGAGATCACCCACTGAAGTTAGGACCTAGAGAACAGTGAGGTTATAGGTCCTGAGTTGTTTTATTAGTGGATAGAAAATTACAGGAAGTGACATGTTTTGCAGAGGAAAATTTTAAAGATCTAATATAACTCTCCAGGCATATTAAAAGACATTATTTCCATATTCACTTTTAGTAATCAATCATGCCATTGCAAATTAAGAGTTATTATTTTTAGCCCTATTAGCTACACAATGATAATGAAAATTGATTACAGTCACATTCCACCCCTTAAGACACTGTCAGTAAATGAACTGAAATGTCCCAGAATCAATCCATTTAAAAAATATACCAAAGGTTGAAAAAAAAAGTCCTCATCAATTACTCTGACATCTGTTAATAAAGAAAAGATGATGAACTGGCTGCTTCTGTCATTGCTAGCTTACTGTAGGCCAAAAAAACAAGTTCTTTTGTTCCATCAACTAGAGACATCTTCAAAAAGCTGAATGGACATGCACTGCTGAAGACCAGATATTGGTTTCTAGGACTAGAAATCAGAGACATATCTAAAAATACCACTGGGAGTATGCAAAAACCAAGGAGAATAAGCTATGTTTGTCTCTGATTTATCAAACTTCAAAGTCTAAGAAGGTTCTGTGTATTTAAGAAGATTCTCCGGATTAGACTTAGGATGTTCCTGTAGGTGGAAACTTGGCAATGTTGGGATATTGTAGAAAAGCTGGTAGGTGAACATGGCGACATTAATGAACTAGGGATTTGGAGAAACTGAGAGGTGCACCTTTTATGGACTTAATTAATGGTTTTGTGCTTTATGACTTTGGAAAGATGTCAAGATATCCAATAAAATAGTAAATGATTATATAACAGCTCTCTATGGCAGATTTTCCAAGCCAATTTCTCAGGTACTAGAACCGATACTGAAGATAGTATCTCAGGAGGTTCCACATCAACATTGAGATGTTACTAACAACAGATTCCATGAGGAACTCATCAAGTCCTCCCTTGGACCATTCTGAGCTGAACCCAGGGAGGTCTGGAAAGGCTCACTAATGATCACGAAGGGCAAGAAAATAGTCCTCTGGGTCTCAGGACCATGATCTCTGGACTCACCCACCCTCACCTTGGAGTAGTAAAGTCTCAGCTCATTTCAAAGATCAGGCTCCTTAAAACATAAGCTCACAAACATGTATTGCTTTCAAACAATTATAAAAGTTTTTTTAAAGAAAAAAATTGAGAATAAAGTATAGAGATTCATTTCTCTTTTCTGAAGGATTAAGTTCAAGCAAGTTGGAAAAAAGTCAGTCTAAATCTCAAGTTTCTTACTGCTTCATGCGTCTCTATACTGTTGACATATCATCAAGTGTGAGCTGGAGCCTTGGAGGCTGGGTCAGAGGAGTTGAGCCTCTGTGCTGCTAAACGCCTATATCTGCATCTATATCCACAAACAACTTCCTCTAAGAGTGTATAATTCTGTCTGAGGGTCAAAAGCATATGCATACATACAGATTCAAATATACAGATGAGACACAACAGAAATTTTCATGGTGATGGAAGATTTTTTTTTCTTCTTTTCCTTGATTATGGGGCTATGTGTTTAGCAAAACTCATGGGAGTGTACATTAAACAGTAAATTTTAAAAAGCGTACATTTGTACATTAAATACTATTATATGAGTATTTTTAAGCCATCCTACCTGAAGCACTTTCAATTTCTATCCTGTAGAATGCTAACGACTGAGGCTGTAAGGGTGAATTTATATCTGGCTAACATGTATATGTGGTTCTTCCCCTGCGCAGGGGAATATATTGAAAGAAAATGTTAATATCTCAATTCCTAGCTAATGTAATAGTACTAGCTAATATTCATTAAATAGTTACTGTGTGCCAGGCATTTCTATGTGACATATGTACATTAATGTATTTAATATAACAACCCCAGGAAATTGAAACTATTATTATCTCAATTTTACACATGAGGAATCTAAAACACAAAGAGGTCAGGTGGTCTGTTCACAGTCAAACAGCAAGTAGGTAGTAAAGCTAGGACACAAAGCCAGGCAGTCTGGGTCTGCACACCTTGTGGGGACACGCAGATTCCAATGAAGGGGAGGGACCAAACCACGTGCGCATTGTGCAGAGGTAATCTGACGTTTTTAAGCCCGCAAGTCCCCATTAACAGGCTTCATTGTTTTTGCTCCTCATCCTCCATCTCACGAATCCATCCCTTTTCATATGAAATAAAACTGTTCAGAGGGCAAATCTGGGAAGCTTTTTCCTATGTACAGAAGGAGCACGGTGTCTCCTTGGTCTGCCTCCTCACTTTCTGCTCCCTATAAAGTGTCCACGCACAGTATTGACCAAGGACTGGGGCATCAGTTCTGGGAAGCTTCCAGCTTGAAGCAAGATGTGTGAAATTACAAGGAGGATGACCCAACTGAGTGGATCCTGTGCAATCCAGTGTCCCTGCCCTGACACCCACTTACTGGTGGCTTTCAGATGATCAGTTGTACCCCAAAGTCTTAAAGGAGCAATGGGCCAAGGTGAATGCTGGTGAGGAGGGAAGCGACACCTGGACTGCAGAGATAAGACAGGAAAACAAGGGGTGGAGAGGCAGCTGTGGTGGGTCAGAAAGAGCACTTGACTGGGAGTCTGAAGTCCTGGTCGTAGTACTGGTTGTGCCTTTCAGCAGAAGTGCGACTCTGGATATGCTACTTCTCTGACCCTCATGACCTCATCTATAAAATGGGATAGCACAGCAGGGTCGTTGTGAAGGCTAAAGATATGTCTTTGAAGCTGATGTGTACATTGTAAAGCACCCTGAAAATGTGAATTAAAATGGCAGAGCACCAACCAAAGATGTCAGGGTGCAGAAGCTAGGGGAGCTGGGACTGCAGACCTGGAGGGGCCGTGATTATTTTCTTTCCAAAAATGCCCAGGTCAACAAACACAAAACAGCTCTGCTGTCAAGAAAAAAAAGGTGGGTAGGTATGTTTGAAAGTCATTTTTGAAAGAGACCTTGAAGGAAGGGATGGAGAGTGTTGGGGGTGGAGAGAAACTCCTCCCAGCGAGACAATGAAAGATGACAAGTTAGGTCACGGTGGCTGAGGAAGAGACAATGATTTGTTGTCTGACTCTCCAGCCACGATGGCACTGTAACTAATGAAGGTTATTCTGGTTACAAAGGAAGCATTCAGCCCCCTAATGAAAAACTCTTTGGCAACTGGTGTTAGGGAAAGAAAAAACAAATCAGCAGCTTATTATTAGCCCCATAGCAAGTTAATTAATTTTTGCCAGTCACTTCAGGTCACTTGCTGGACCGAGCATCTGTCTCCCTCAACTGAATAGCTGGTGGGATGGCGGGCGTCTCTGTGGGCCATGCATGTGTCTTGTTCTGGGACTAGGAGGTGGGGCCAACTACAGGCTGAAAGCAATTGAGCTTCCAGGGTTGTCCCCGCTCTTCTCCCCACCATCCACTCATGCCAGGTCAAAGGGTTGTAACTCCACAGCAAACAAAGGAAATGAAAATACTTAATATGAGGTTGTGCATCCCTCAAACGAGAAGTAGCCTGATGTGGTGCAATGAGCACTGTATCAGTCTGCGAAAGTCTTAGTCCAGGCTACAGCGCCACCTCTGCCACTGACTAGCTTGCAGCCATGGTAAGGTTGCTTAACCTCTCTGGCTTCTCTTAGCTCACCTGAACTGCTCACCTGCATGGAAAGATGCTCATCTGGTATCTCTTCTAGCATTATGAAATTTGAGTTAATAAATATATCCTCTCTTTGAGAAATGTCAAATATTTGCCAAATACTATTGAACAACTTTTTCAGAAAGATGGCAGTGGCCTGGGACAGCCCTTGTTCAGAGGTGGGAGAGCTAGTGCTAAAAAATGTGCTCAAATTAAACATCCACACAGAGTTGACCTGGCCTCAAAAAATACTAGCATTTTTTTTTAAAGATATGTATAATATGCAAATACGATGAGTGCCATTTTATTTAGTATGCATATTAATGCTAGTATATTTACTTTCTAGGGTGAATTAAGTGATACAAATTTTCTTAATTATGTGTGCTGCATAATATATAATATACATATATAATATTTATTACGTACTCGCTCCCAGAACAGACCAAGATAAAGAGGTTCATAAACTACACTGATGCACAGGGACCATAAGTTTAATCCCCTCTTTGAGCCAGTTTAAGCTATTGTTTGGCTGCTGTGGTTTTTAAATCTCTTGTATTTTATTCAAAATTATAAAGTTTTCACCAAAAATAAGAAATCAAATTGGGAAAGGGCTCATTATCTCAAGCCGACCCCATGTATCTCACTGGGCTTCAAATTTGTTCTTGAATAAGAGATGAGAAAGTTAAAGCCCTTGTTTTAATGCTCAGCCCATACTCTGGAGCTGCGGGTTTCCTCTCTGCTCTTCCGGCCTCTCCCAGCACTCATATTTACTGTCAAGCCTGCTGCAGGTAGTTAAAAGGAGTGATTGGGATCCTCTAAACCCATTCAAACAAAAAAATTAGTGACTGTTAGGGAGATTTGCCATTCCACTGGGAACAATGCTACTTAATGAAATAAGTGTTGCATTTACAGAGAGCATTTCAGATCCTGTGGCGAATTGGTGGGTGTGGTTCCCAGGAAGGTAAGTGTGTACAACTGACACCGCTACACCTGGGAGTGGGCTCCTCTGCTTTGGGAAGGGGGACTGAGGAGATGGGACAGGGAACCCATGGTGAGCCCTTTTTCTAGAACTTCACACTACCGAGGGCCTGGATTTGTCACAAAACCTGGTCACACACTTCATGTGAGCAGCCCTCCTTGAGGAGGTGAGACATTCCAAGCACTGTGTTTTACATCAGGGACTGACATTCAGAGAGGTGAAATGAATCATCCAGTCTCTCAGGGCCGAGGCTACACCCAAGATATTAAGTTAAACAAACAAATAGCTCCACCAGCCTCCTGCATAGACCAACCCATCTTTACACAGGAGAAATATCTGTCCTCAGGGACTAGGCATTTCTGAGGATCCACTCCAACTCAACTCATTGTCTTAGTCCATGCTGTGTTGCTATAACAGAATACCACAGACTGGGTAATTTATAAAGAAAAAAGATTTATTTGGCACATGGTTCTAAAGGCTGGGAAGTCTAAGATTTAAGTGGCCGCATCTGGTGAGGGTCTTCTTGTAGCATCAGAGCATGGCGGAAGGTGTCATGGGGTGAGAAAGGGTGAGAAAGCTTGAGACAGAGAGAGAAAAAGAAGTCTAAAGTCCTGAAATAACTAACTCTCTCTCATGATAATAGTGTTAATCATCTCTGAAAGGACCCACCTCAACACCGTCACAATAACCAGCTGATTTCAACCTGAGTATTGGAGATGACATTTAAACCATGGCACACATTTACTTGGGATGTGTATTCATTTCTAAAAATTACATTTATGTACCATTAGATTGGGGGTTAGGAAAAAAATTTAATTTACTTATGTATGTTTGTATGTATATTTATTTTGGAGTCTTAATCCCTATAAATGAATATAAGCAATTTAATCAGTCTCTTAGAGGTGTCCCTCCTTTTTCTTCTTGTCTGCAGCACTTTCTGTTCTTTCCCATCTTTTCCTTTGGTCTCATCTTTCCTCCCCTAATTCTGTGCTTTCTTCGTTTTCCTAGTCCTAATATGGCTCTTTCTTACATATTCTGTTTGCCTAAGTTATTAGTTAGAACCTGTCTATTAAAAAGTTTGGAACCCCTCTTTCAGGACATAAAATAAAACAGCCCTTTAAATGTATATAGTTTTGGGAGGAAGCTTCATCCTTTGAAAATAAGCCACTGATGTGCCAGGGAAGATGCAGGCATGGAGCGTCTGTCCAGAATGGTCCCTCCGGGGCCTGAGGCCCAGCTGGGGCTCTGCACCTGTGGGCTCCCAAACATGCTTGCTGACTGGCTGTATGATTAAACTCCCACCCAGAAAATGCAGGATCAGCTGAATAAGGAGAGTGTACGGACTGACCATGAACACAAATCAAAGAACATTTTAAATCCTGAGTCATCTGCACCCAATTTGTTCAGAGGAGTTTGGAACAAATAGCCCAAGAAGAGCGGCCAGGCTGGTAGGCAACTCATTCTGGGCTCAGCTGTCCCCTCTGGAAGTCGCCTGTGGGGGCGGGGCCAGCCCCTGGATGCTAGCCACCGGATTCTGGCAACCCTCGGGCCAAGGCCTAGCACTGTGCCCTCTCTCCTTTCCAAGGGAAGAGAATGGTGGAGATGGGGTGCAATGAGGAGGGAAGAAGAAAGACACAGAGGAGGAAGTAAAGGCAGAAGGGGGTGAAGGAAACCAGGAGAAGTCTGGGGACAAGGAAAAGAGGAGAAATAGAGAGAAAGGGCCAAGGGAGGTGGGAAAGGAGGGCAAAAATGGGTGGTCAGAGGAGTGGGCGGAAGCAGACAGACAGGCAGGGGGCCAGGCAAGGCTGGAACTCTCCTTCTATTTAGGAATGAGCACAGCAGTACCGAAGTGCACTGCTTTCTTCCCTTCGGGATCTTCTCAGTTTCCATTGTTTCCCCTAACTTATATCTCTTCCTGAGTGTGATTACGCAGCCCTCCCACACCCCGCCTTGAAGTACTGCTTCAGCCATCAAGGCATAGAAGGAGGAAACTACCACTGCCCTCATGGAGACCGTGGTGCTCACCCTGCTTCTCATTTGGTTTACCCCTCCTGTGAAGTTCCCATGCTGGACATCTCCCTGGGCAGCCAAAAGCACCTACTGCCTCTGCTCTTCTCTGGCTCCTTGTAACATAGTTATGGAAAGACACCAATATTTACTGAGTGTTAAGCACTCTTCTAGGATTCTAGATACATTGACTCATTTAAATCTCATCACAACCCTATGACAAGGTATTATTATTCCTAATCTATAGATGATAAAGCCAAGATTCAGAGAAGTTAAGTCTCTCGACCAAAGCCATGCAGCTGCAGGGAGCAGAGGCAGAGGAGCCCGCCTCCACTCTCTCCAGCACATCACACTGACCCTCCCCTCTCCCTCTCCTCTGCATTGGGGGCTGGTCAATGGGCTGGAGGATCAGATGAGAGAGGCACTGTAATTCTGCATTGATGTTGTGATTTGTCACAACCCCAGGATCCACCACAATGTCTGGCTCATTACACTTTCATTGAGTGAATAAGTGTTTCCACTTCTATGATCGGGATAAGAATAGTTTATGGTAATGTTGGGAGGACACACAGTGTGAAATCACTTAGAACTTTAATAAGAAAAATAATAATGACTATTTAGATCTTACAGGTGCTGTTCTAAGGCCTGTCATGTATTAATCAGTTAATCCTCACAATAATCCTATAAGGTAGGACTCTATTTGCATCGCACAGATGAGAAATAAAGTAACTTTACAAAGGTCACACAGTGAATAAACATAGAGTCAAGATTTGAACTTAAGCTGTCTGACTCCACAGTCCCTGTAACCGCTCTGTACTTCATTATACACTTACTGACATGGCCAGTCTGTATCATTTAGAATCCACATAGCAGAAAACTGAGGCCCAACAGAGGCCAATGTAAGAAATGCCCCTATCTGCCAAACTGTCATGTATTTAGCAGTTATAATACTTTGTCTATTATCGGTATCTTTTCAATTCGTATGTAACCCAAAAGTCACCTAGGGCCTGCCTCCCTGCCCTTTGAGGTCTATAGAAGATGAGTGTGACTCTCCAATTCTATACTTTAGGTATGTCTAAAAGTCTCCTTAAGATTTCCAAAATTCCCAGGTGTTCACAGCCACATCTGACATCAAATTTGCAAATTGTCTCATTTGTCCCAATTTCATGTATGTTTCATAGCAAGTTGATCCAAAAGTGAAATTTGGCCCCTTCTTTGAATTCTACCCAAAAGGCTACTCACTCAAAGCAATTTGTGTGTTTACTGTAAGATTTGGGATGGGAGGGGCAGAACAATAAATTTAGAGAAAGAATTTACATCAGAGGACTATAAACAACTTCAAAACGAACATTAGGCACTCCAGTTCCTGCAGTTAGAACTACCCGTCCTGTAAGAAACTACCAGAGATGGCTTCACTGGTCCTCTCTCCCCTCTCCCTTCTTTCAAGAAACATCCTTTCCTGATTTTCCTGCAGAAATGTGGACATCTATGACTTCAAATCTGCCATCTTCCCCCAAAGCAATTGGTATGAAGATATTTTTCCAAATAAAGACTGTTTCCTCCCAAAAGGAATTTGGGTGCCCGGATTTATAATACAGTTTTTAACCCTTGGAACACGTTTGTACCTTATCACTGTAACGAAACAAGTACCATGTATTTCATTGCTATATATTTTCCTCTAGGCCTAGGAGAGTGTTCAGCAGTTAGCAGACAGCGTGCAAGAGCTGTTTTATGGTTGACATGGAATCGGAGACTGAGTCATATGTTGACTCATAGCTAAGTTTGACTATTAGGCTAATACTCCCTCCACCGAACACACTCTCTAAACAACACTGACTTCTCATAAGCCTATGTTCATCTACCACTGTATTTCCTCAAAGGGCAATTCATAAATCAGAGCAGACAGAACTGTGGGCCTGATTTCCCCATTGAAACTCCTAATGTTCATCTTCCCCAGCAACCATAAAATATAATTCCAAAATGACCTAGTGATTATGTCTTGGGGACATTGAAAAAGATTTAAGTAAAAATGTCTTGATTATGCTGACAAAAAATTCTTTCATGAAGCCACATTCTTATTAATCACTTCAGATGAGTGAATATAAACATAATCAGTCAAAGCTTTAAAGGAAAAGATTGAAAACAAAATTCTTGATCCAAAAGTGATTGCTTTCCCACCCTCTCTCCTTTCTGTGAGTCTCCTACTCTCCTCCGTCCCCCATTCTTTCACCGACTTTTACCCAGAAATAGTGCAAACAGTGATGGCATCTGTGAGACCCTGGAGCAACTTCCCTCTACTGAGTTTAACCTCATGGGGACCATTTCAAGAGGATCAGATTGTATGTTGGGTGACTGACAGTTGTATCATGTGTCTAAAACATATTGAATATCTTCTCATAACAGGCAATGCGTCACGCAATATCTTCAACTAGTTTTCATTATCTTTTGTTAGATGTTTAAAAGAAAACACAGGACAAGATCTAACTTTGGACGTCAGAGATTGTGAAAGTTGAGACTGTTCCATGTAACAGTACAGAAAGATCAGAGGTTATAAGTCTGGTCTATAACATAATATGATAAAGATCAGGATATTTACAATGCTTCTCTTTAATGTTTGCCTATATGTCAAGTAGGAAAATACAGAAACATTTAGCTCCATGCTGAAACCACCCTGAGAAGGACTTAGTAAAACTTTTCTTTGTTATGCTGAAACATAACAAAATGGGAAGGCAGAAAAAGAGGAAGGTAATGTCTCTAGGAACCACCTTGGTTTCTTGGTACCTCTTTTACTTCTTTCTGATTAGTACGGCTTTCCCAGCTCTTCCCCAGGTAAAAGTCCTGGAGATATTTCTCCTACCGATGTCATTGCTCCTATTGCCAATGTCTCTAAGGGCCAGCAGAAATGGCCACGGTGTTAGCCCACTAGGGTTTCACTTCCACAAGCAAAGGTAGCAATGATGAGAATGATATTCCTACCACGGTTCAGAGGCTTGATTTGCAGCAGCCTGTTCTAGAAACTTTTTGTGGGATTATGAAAAACCAAACTCTCAATCTGCGGTGTCGGTTTCAGAGCTCCATTTATTAGATGATTGCCTCTCTAAATATACAGTAGCCCAAACTATACAATTAAGTTAATATTGATTCTCTTTTCTTCAGCTTCCAAAACAGACCTAAGACTCATAGCCATCTTTCTACCCCCACTTCCATTTGGGAGTGGGTTTGGGTCTTCATCCAGCTCTTGAGTAGCCTCTTACCTGGCCTTCCCACTCTTTCCTCATTTTCTTCCTCCATCACTATCAGAGTAATCTTGGTAAAATGAGATCTTTCCAAGTTGCCCCTCTGTTTATAAGACTATAAATGTCTTCCAATTCCCCAATAAAGTCTGAATTCCTTAATATGACTTTTAAGGTCCTCTTCACAAGCTGATTCTAAACCTGTCTTTCCATCCTCATGTCCCACCTCACCCCACCCTTGACTGCCCCAGGCCCCCACCATCAACAGTGGCAGCTTAAGGGTTTCTGACTATTGAGCCTTTACTCTGTGCTCAGCACAGTGCTATGTTCTATATGGACAACCTTCTTCATCTTCGCAACAACACTTAGGGTTGACATGACTACTGCTGTAGTCTTCCAGATCCTTACAGAGGTTCAAAACCTGTCCAAGGCTGCCCATTAGTCTCCATCCTCTGGCGAGATTACTCTTGCCTGTCTCATCCTATGTAAAACTCTATCCTTCCTTTAAGCACCTAGTCAGATATCATGTACTCTTTGAAATTGGCCTTAGCAAGCCCTGAATCTCCCAACCCTTCCTTTCCCCCATCCAGTTTTCTTCTGAGCCTCCTCTATTGTTTTCACAGACTTTTGTTTAAACTTGACTATAGCAATGATCACTGCAAGTTCAATGTGTCTGCCAACTAATCTAAACCATGATCTATCCTTTATGTCTAGTATGGGCCTGTCACATAGGAGGTACTAAATAGCTGATTATAGCATTAAGTGCTGGGCTCCAACATGCTGGTGGGCTCCCAGGTGCTGAGCTTGAGAGGGGATCTATGCAGGAGATAAGGGCAGGGTGACAAGAATGGGTAGGACTCTTGGCTAAGGTCATTATACCCACCTCAACTCAGAATTAGAGTTGAAATTAATTCGAGCCCCGTCTACATCAACAGGGCTTTTTCTGGGACGCAGAACAAAGCTAAGCCTGAGATTGGATGCTACATAGATTTGCATAGACTTGTTAGCTTTCAAAGGATTTTTTCTTCATTAAAGCACAGATAAGATATGCTATGAATTTCACTTACGTAAGAGCAGCCTTCTCTTCTTCCTGAGAAGTAATGAAATAATTAAATAGAGCTGCCCCCTGACCTGAAACTCCCTGCCCCACACCTCCCCACTCTGATACAGGGCGGTTCCTCATTCCCTTCTGCCGTCCTGCCGCCATGCTGAAGTTCACACAGCAGTGCTCATCTCTAGGCCATTTTCAATTAATTTCCTGAGTAAAATTTCATGAGACACTATCAAACCTTTTGCTAAAATCAAGATATATTACATCTACTCTATTCCCTTAGTCTACTAATCAAAAAAGCAATCAACTTTGTCTGGCATGATTTGTTCTTTTAAAACCCATAATGCTTATTGCTCATAATTCCATTATCCTAGATAGTATTTTTTTTCCTCTTAATATTTGTTCCACTATATTAACAGGGATTGAATTACTAGATGGTCGTTTCTAGGATCCCTTTTTCTCCCCACTGCTTTGAAAATTTGCTACCTAATTTGAAACTATCAACGAAATGGCTTTTTATTCTGTTGAATCGTAGAATAAGAAAAGGGGCTTCCAGAAGTCACTTGGTCAATGCCCCTGTTTTTTCTCAAGGCTCTTGTTGCCTTTTTGAACCATTCCAGATCCCTACCCATTATTCAGTGTTTCCCAAACGGGAAAGTTTGAGGCCTCTTTTGATAAATGATTCAATGATTAATCTGTGACCTTATGCTCAGGAAGAACTTCCGAATTTCTCATCTGGGTCTGTTCTGAATAAGGATGTGAGTTCCAATCCTGAGTGCGCCATTTATTAATACTAGCTGTGTGGCTTTAAGCAAGTGGCCTTATTCCTTTTTTTAATGGGAAGTACAGGGAGAATTTTTAGATAAAAATATTTTTAAATGTTATATTTTTCTTTAGTTTTTAATTACAAAAGAAATGGGTGAAAAAACTCTAATGATACAAAAATGTATTCTCCTCCTGGATCCTCAACCAAAATCCTTCTCTCCAGAAGTAACTGGCAATAATGTTTTGATATATATGCCTCCAGCATATTTTCTACACCTCAATAACATAATACAGACCAAAGAAAGGCCATAATATGCAACGTTGTTTTACAACCTACATTTTTCACTTAACTATATATATCAATATATTTCCATGTCAGTACATATAATATTTATCTAAAATTTATTTGTAACATGTATTACTTTTGTAATTAAATTTGTTATGAATAAATCCTAGTTAATTTGGCCAGTCCCCTGTTGATAGACATTTAGAGCAGATTCCAATTTTTCTGTATTCCAAATAATACTGACAATGAATTATAATAGTGTCTAATTAATGAAAATCAAGTAAAGGAGAGAGAACTGTGAGAACCTGAGAGTTACCCATGAGGGCAGGCTGCCTCTTCCTCTTCTTCTCCCCTAACCTCCCCTACCAGCAGAGCTTGATGGGACAGGGACCTGCAGGAGGCCCCAGGCCTCATCGCCTTGAAGGGCGGGATGGCCCAGGGAAGCATCTTTCTCTCACCCAGTGTGAAGTTCACCTGGGAAACTTTCTAAATCCTCCTCAGACACTGCAAGCTATAGCCTGATACATGCTGCTGTTTACGCCCTGCACGTCCTTGGACAATTCTTCAACTTGTCTGCAGCACAGTTTATTTATAAAATAGTGATAACCTTTCTGAGTGTAACTATCTGTGTCATTTATTGAGTATTTACTGTATGCCAAACATTGTGCCAATGTGAACATTAGTGCATTATCATGTTTCATTCTCACTAAATCCCTTTCAGGTAAGTGGTATGAATCTTATTTTTTAATTGGATTTTTAATCTTATTATTGAGTTGCAAGGGTTTTTTATGTATTCTGGATACAATTCCTTTATATGATACATGATTTGCAAATGTTTTCTCCCAGTCTTGTGGCTTGTCTTTTCATTTTCTTAATGGTGTCTTTTGAATTTTGATAAAGTACACTTTATCAGTTCATAATTGAGTGTAACTTTAGTGTCATATATAAAAACTATTTTCCCAGCCCAAGGTCACAAAGGTTTTCTTTTTTCTTTTTCTCTTTTTTCCTAGAAACTGTATGGTTTTAGCTTTTACATTTAGGTCAATGATCCATTTTGAGTTAATTTTTGTGTATGTATAATATGAAGTCAGGGTCTAATTTTATTTTTTGTATGTAGATATTTAATTCTCCCAGAGCATTTCTTGAAAAGACTATCTTTTCCTCCATTGATTTGTCTAGGCACCTTTGTCAAAAATCAATTGATTGTAAATTAAGGATTTGTTTCTGGACTCTTAATTCTATTCCATTGAGAGTACATATATATTTGCATATATATAAAAATATATACATATACACATATACATATATACACATATGTATATACATATATACACATATATACATATGCATACATGTGTGTATATATGTATATATACATATATGTATACATATACGTGTATATATGTATATCCTTGCCTTAATATCATACCACTTTTATTACTTTGGCTTTAAAGTAAGTTTTAAAATCAGGTAGTATAAGTCATCCTAATTTGTTCTTTGAAAAAATGATGTGTTCATTCCAGGTCCTTTGCATTTCCATATAAATTTTAGGCTACAAAAAAAGAAAAGTCTGCTGAGATTTTGATAGGGATTATATTGAATTTATGGATCAATTTGGGAAGAAATGCTATCTTGAAACTATTGGTTTTTCATTGCATGAAAATATAATGTCTTTCTTTTTATGTAGATTATCCTTAATTTCTTTCAGCAATGATCTGTAATGTTCAGTGTACAAAGCTTGCATCTCCTTTTGCTTAAATTATTTCCTATTTTCTTCTTTTTGATAATCTTGTCAATGAAATTGTTTTCTTAATTCCCTTTCGGAAATTGTTTGCTGTTAGAACATAGAAATGCAATTGAGTTTTGCATACTGATTTTACATCTGTAACTTTGCTTAATTCATTTATTGGTTATATTAGCTTTTATTTTTTTGTAAATTCTTTTGGGATTTTCTACCTACAGGATGATGTTACCTGCTAATAAAGATAATTTTATTTTACCCTTTCCATTCTATATGTCTTTAATTTTTTTCCTTCCCTTCCTTTTCTCTCTCTCTCTCCCTACCTCCCTCCCCTTCGTTGTGCTGGCTAGGTTCAACGTTGAATAAAAGTGATGGAAACAGATGTCCTTGCCTTTTTCCTCATCTTGGGGGAAAGCTTTTAGTCTTTCATCATTAAGTATGTTGTTAGGTGTGGGTTTTTCATAGATGTCCTTTATCGGTTTGAGGAAGTTCCCTTCTGTTCCTAGTACACAGATTTTATCATAATCTTGGATTTTATCAAATGCCTTTTCTGTGTCTATTGAGGTAATCATATGGCTTTATGTTCTTTAATCTATTAATATGATTATTATATCCATTGATATTTGGATGTTAAACCAACCTTGCATTCCTAGGTAAATTCCACCTGGTCATAGTGTATCATCCTTTTCATATGTTGCTAGATTTGATTTGCTGCTAGACTGTTCAGGATCTTTGCATTTATGCTCATGAAGGATATTGATTAATGGTTTTCTTTCCTTGTGATGTCTTCTTTTAGCTTTAATATCAGGGGAATAGTGAGGGGCCTCACAGAATGAGTTGAGAAGTGTTCATTCCTCTATTTCTGAAAGAATATGTCAAGAATTGGCATTATTTCTTCTTCAAGTATTTGGTAGAATTCACCAATGAAGACATCTGGGTCTGAACTTTTCTTTTGGTGAAGATTTTTAATTATTAATTCAAGTTCCTTACTTATTATAGCTCTGTTCAGATTTTTCTATTTATTGAATTGGTTCTGGTAATTTGTATATTTCTAGGAATTTGTCTATTTCATCTAAGTTGTCAAATGTATTGCCAAAAACATATTTATAATATTGCCTTATAAACTTTTAATTCTTTGGAGTCAATAGTGATGTTCCTCTTTGCATTCCCGAGTTGGTAATCGGCATCTTCTTTTTTCCTTGGTTGGTCTAGCAAAAGATTTGTCAATTTTGTTGATCTTTTCTAAGAACCAAAATTTGGTTTCATTGATTTTCACCATTTTTCGTTTTCTATTTAATTGATTTCTACTCTAATTTTTATTTCCTTTCATCTGTATGCTTTGAGTTTCCATCGATTTTCCTAGCTTCTTAAAATAGAAACTTAGATTATGGATTTGGAACTTTTCTTTCATTCTAATATAGGCATTCAAAGCTACACATTTCTCTCTGAGCATTTTTTAGTTTCATCTAAAAATTTTGATATGTTTTATTTTAATTTTCACTCAGTTAAAATATTTTCTAATTTCCAATGTGATTAATTTTTTCACTAACGTATGAATTATTCAGAATCTTATTTAATTTCCTAATATTTAGGAATTTCTCAGTTTTTTTGTTGTCAACTTCTAATTTATTCCATTGTAGTTGAAAAATGTATATTATATGATTTTAATCTTTGTAAATTTATTCAGACTTGTTTTATGGTCTAGCACATGGTCTATACTGGAGAAAGCTCTCTGTGCACTTGAAAGGATTACTGTATTCTGTAGTCATTTGGTGGAATGTTCTATATTTGTTGCTTAGTCTGAATTGGTCGATACTATTGTTCAAGTCTTCTGTATCATTTTCTGCCTGGTTGTTCTACCATTATTGAGAGTGGGCTATTAAAATTTCTAACAATAATTGTTAAATTGTCTATTCTTTCAATGCACACAATTTTGCTTCATGTGTTTTGAGACTGTTAGAAGCATATATGTGAATCACTGTTATAACTTTCTAATGAATTGACTCTTTTATCATTATAAAATATATAAAATACCCATTTTTACTTAGAAATATTTCTTGCCTTAATTTTATCTTATATTAATATAGCTACTTGAATTTTCTTATAGTTAATTATATGCATGATATCTCTTTTTTTATTCTTTTACTTTCAATTTATTTGTGTCTTTGAGTCTAAGATGTATCTCTTATAGAAAGTATATAGTTAAAACTTGCTTTTTTATCTAGTATAAAAATCCCTGGTCTCCTTTTTTGTTTCTCTGTACTTTTTTTCCATTTCTTCCTCATTTTTTGTGCTATTATTGTAATATATACACACACACATACATTATCAACCCAACAATACAGTGTTATAATTGTAGATTTACATAATCTTAATGTCTTTTCAAGATGTTAAGAGAAGAAATGAGAAAAAGGATGTTTACATCTTTTATATTAACTCACGTATTTACCATTTCTGGTAGTTTTCATTTCTTCCCTTTGATTCAAGTTACTTACTGGTATTATTCATTTCAGTCTAAAAGACTTCCTTTAGAATTTATTGTAAAGCTGGTCTGCTAGAAACAAATTCTCTTAGTATTTGTTTATCTGGGAATTATTTATTTTTGTCTTCATTTTTAAAAGATAGTTTTGCTGGATACAGAAATCTTCTTGATTTTTTTTTTTTTACCAACGCTTTGGAATATGTAATTTTACTGACTTTTAGTCTTTATTGTTTCAAATGAGAATTCAGCCATTAATCATATTGATGATCCATCGTACATGATGAGTTATTTTTCTCTTGTTGCTTCAAGATCTTTGTCTTTGGTATTCAGTAGTTTGATGAGATATGTCTAGTATAGATGTCTTTGAATTTATTCTAAGGGCTTAGAAAACCCTCTTGGATGTGTAAATTGATTCTTTTTCCATCAAATTTGGCAAGTTTTAGGTCATACTCTCTTCAAAAAATTTTTGCTCCCTTTTCTTTTCTGTCTTTTGGGACTTCCATTAAACATATATTGGAATACTTGATGTCGTCCCAGAGGTCTCTTAGAATCTGAGCATTTTCCTTCAGATTCTTTTCTCTCTGTTCTCCAAATTGGAAAATCTATATTGGTCTATCTTCGCACTCATTGATTCTTTCTTCTGACTTTTTAAATCTGCTTTTGAGCCCCAGTAGTGAATTTTTATTTCAGTTACTCTACTTTCCAATCCAAGACTTTCCATTTTTTCTTTTTTTTAAAGAGAGGTTTTTTCAGTTCTCAATTTTTTAGTTATTGTTGATCATTGTCATACTTTCCCCTACTTTTTAAACTGTTTTTATTGTTGTTATTCCTTTAACATATTTACAAAAGCTGCTTTTGTGGCTTTGTTTTCTAAATCCAACATCTGAGTACACTCAGAGACAGTTTCTACTGGCTTTTTTTCTATTTGGCTTTCTTGAGTATGAGTTACATTTTGTTTCTTTGCATGTATCCTAACTTTTTTTGTAAACTGGAAATTTTAGACAATATATTGTAACAACTCTAGATTCTCATTTTCTCCCCTGAAGATTGTTGTAGATTTTTTTCTTGTTATTATTGTTTTATTTTGTTTTCTTTGTTTGTTTCTCTGTTTAGTAACTTGAATGAGCTATGTCTTTGAAATCTGGGCTCCCTGCAGCGTGTGGCTGCTGATGTCTCTGCTGGTTCTTTTTCCGGTGCTTGTTTTTAAGTCTTGTTTTGTACAGGTAATCCATGTGTCGCTTAGTGATCTACAAATCTTTGGACAGGTGATGTGCTTAAACACCTTGAATCAGTAAGACTTCTGTCATCTGTCAATAATCTGTGTGTGGGTAAAGGAATGCATTTAATGTTTAGGGTGTTGGGTTCTTTCATGTCTGTTCTGTATATGTATACAGCCTTAGGATTGGTTAAAGGTTGTGGCTAGCTCGGGCCCTGTCCAATCTCCAATGGGAATAAACAGCCCTATAACCAGAACCTCAGGCTAGTGATATGCTGGATATAGAAATCCTGTAGTTCTTCTTACACCCTGTCTCCACTCCACATGCCTCTGAGATCATCACTGTCACCGGGGACACTCCTGGGGATGTGCATTGCCCCCCAACCCCTCCAAATCAAATGAACCCCCTTTGACCGTGGCAGAGAAGCTGTTGTTCCTCTTGGTCTACTCCGTTTTTGGCAGGCCCTCCAGGCTTGACCAAGTTGGATACACAGGAGTAGCGCTAGGTTAGGATAACACAGACTACTACTGTTCTTACCTGAAGTTCAGCAGTTCTTAAAGCATAAGTGCTTCTCAGATTGTTATATGTATTTGGACAATTTTAAAACAGTGAAATGGTTATTTCTGTCAATTTTGTCCAGAGTTGCTTTTTGAAGAAAGAATTTGTCAACCTCTTCACTTGGCTGTAGCTGGAAGTCCTGCCTCACTGCATGGATGTCCTATTTCTGAAACTACTCCAGGGGTGGTTGTGAGACTTATATGAGGCGATGTATGATAAGTGCTTGCCGTAAAGTAACCCATTGATAAGCACTAACAGCATCAATGCACATAGTTGAGGGCTTTTTCCCTGCACAAGTGTGTTGAGTGAGGGCTGAGCGGGGCTAAAATTCAGCTCATGCTGTACTTGTCAAGGCAGGAGTTCCAACACTGGGCTTCATCTATCCATAATAGAGGCATCTCTACCCAGCAAAGGCACATTTTTTCCCAGGTCACACAGAGGTGCCTTAAAGCCTACCTGTGTCCCTGAACATTCATTCCTATTACTTTTTCTCTCCTCAACTCCCCTCCCCTTTCTTGGTACAGGATGAGTCCTTTAGCCAGAGTTGGCCCAACACTGTCAGTCACACAGATGGTCTTTATTAATATCATGCCCTTTAGTTCTTTCTCCTCTACTTTAATTTTTTTCCTTTTCCTTTTCCAGGGTAAAATGAGCTCAATGACTTTACTCATATAATTATCAAAGCATGAATTTTTTAAAAAAGTTGTAGGTTGCTGCTTGTGCTGCTCATGGGGGGATTGGAAAGAGTATCGATAATTAGGTTTCCTGCCGAAAACTCAATTTCTAAATCTCTCTGAAAGACAGAGGACCCTTCAGGATCCTTCTTTCACTCCATCTGGGCACCTGACTCCCTTCTGGGGGATACTGTGTCTCCATCTTGTCTTTGACTTCAGGAGTACAGAACCCAATTGATTCTGCTTATTTTTTAAAAAATATTTTTTTTTTATCACATGAGGTTTTCATTTTAACTATTTCCTCATTGAAAAAAGGCTTCTGGAATTTTCCTCTCTTATCAATTTAGGCAACTAAGCTTGTTTCTCTAGCAAGCAATGTTTCTGCAATATATCCTTATACATGCATCACACAGAAGGCCGACAGGTGTCTGGATTTGTTTTTTATCAGTAGGGCAAGCCCATTAGCCTGTACGGCAGCCAATTCTGCCGATCCTGCTTCAAGAGTCGTGGATGGGAAGACTGCGTCAGGCTCTTGAGAGGAAAGAGGTTGAGGAAAGAAGAGGAGCAGAGGACACAGAGATAGAAGAGAGAAAGAAAAGCAACAGACGGCACCAAGGAGAGAAAGGAATGAAGCGCTCCCATGAGGGCTGACAGTTACGGGTGACCTCTAGGACTGCCGACCCAAAGCTACTGAGACTCTTGCCTTCTCCAAAATCCTTACTTTGGAGGCATTGATTATTTTGATGGCTCTATTTTTTTTTTTTTAATATTTTCAGTGCTCTTGGCCTAACTTATAGTTAAAGGCTCCAAGTAGGGTATCATCTGGGTTTTAAGAGCTTGGACATGGAAGGGATGGTAGTGGCTGTACTGGGCTCGCTCATGCTGGACTCCTGAGTACACACCGCCATAGGATGGATACCTTAACACATGCAGCCTTAATAAATGAGGAAAAGAGTTCTTAGTAGAGGCAGAGTATTTAATCAAAGGAATTATACTCTATATCATAAATGTAATATTATAAATACAATAATATTTGTGTAGCAGAGCAACATTGGAGATGAGAGGATTAAGCAGAGACATCCCAAACATTGTTGAGGAAGTGAATTTAATGTCTATCTACTTTAGTGTCATGGCACTATACAACCAGAAGACCATTCTCATTCTAGTCACCTTGCAATAATTCCTTATTCCCAGCAAAATATTTCAAATACCTCTCCCATTGCCTCCACGTACAGACAATGCTGATCACAACAGAGAGAAGAAAGTTGCCAAAGACAACACAAGTGCAGGTCAGAGTACTCCCGAAGAGAGGCACAAGGAGCTGCCTCACTATGTATGCAACTTGTTTAATTAACAAGAAAACCTAGCACTTCACGTATTTCCAAATAATAACAGCTTCCATAAAAATCAACTAAGAAAGATCCAAAACCCAACAAATGTGCTTTGATTACGCATGACTAGCAATCAGTACTGAGAGTCCTAAAGCAAGAAGTGGAGAGAATCAAAGTAGATCACAATGCCTGAGATGGGAATAGCATGGACTACAACCCAGGCTGAAGGTTCTCACCAATCCCTTTGCAGAAAGAGCTGGACACTGGGCTCTGAACCCCCGTGCATTCTTTAGAGCCGGCTGCAATCCCATTTGTAAATGTGCATAGTTGCTGTCTCAGGTGAGGGCTCAGTCATTCTCAGCACATTCTTTGTCATGTCCAAAATTCCTGAGTTTTAAAATACCCCTAGATATGTTGTACAGATACTTGGGTCAAAGAAGTCTCCTATTTTTTAGGGTCAAGATTCTTAAATCAAGACTGAGCAGGCTGATGGGGTGGCTCATGCCTATAATCCTAGCACTCTGGGAGGCCAAGGCGGGAGGATCCCTTGAGGATAGGAGCTCGAGACCAGCCTGAACAAGAGCAAGACCCTGTCTCTACTAAAAATAGAAAGAAATTATCTGGACAACTAAAAATATATATA
>CAUYSK010067185.1:0-12564 GCA_963575035.1 Avahi laniger | reverse complement strand
AGAAGTTTATTGGTCACTCACGGAAAGCCCAATCTGGCGTTTTTGATAAATGAGTGTGTTGATTAGCTTAATTTAGTCCTTTCACAAAGTAGCGTATACTTATTTCAAAATGATGTGTCATACAGGACAAATACATACAATTTTTGGGTTTTGACTGTAAAAATAAATTTTAAAATGCTTTTAAAAACGCCCAAATGGTATGAAATGAATGCAAATGAAAAGAACTACTGCAGATAGATAATAAGAATTTTCTTCTACCTTGGCAAACAGTGGACTAGATTATTTTTAATCCTCCCCCACCTTGGCAGATTTTTTTTGATGCAAAGAAATAGGAAGTCATTGCAGGGTTAGAATTTGTCTCCTCTTTCTATGGTGGATTCATCCTTTTTGATACTTTGTTATTTCAGAGATGGCTTAATTAACAGTGTGACAATGAAGTTATGGAAAGTAATTATATTTCCAGGTTTGTGTATGGGGTAACGTGTCTTGTTCTGGGCTGCTTGTAATATTTATTGTTTTTGGTCTGTTGTCATTTTTACGATGCTGTGATTCAAAATTTATAGCTGTTTTATTGGGCTAATGTTCCCTGCTGCATTTCATCAGCCCATCTCAGACACCCTTCAAGTTAACTCCCTGCCCCTCTGAACGATTTGCTGCTGTGAACTCTGCCTCCCCAGCACCCAGAAAACCCTGGGCCCCCGTGCCTTCCAGCAGTCTGGAGACAGAGGTCAGGGATGAGACACATGCAATATAAAAAGTTTCCCCAAACCTTTTCTCCCATAATGACGAGGAAGCGAGGAGATCTCCTTTTTCCTTTTAACATTTCCAACTGTTGTAACAGCTGTAAAGAGTACCTATAAAATTAATGGGATAATGTTAAATTATGCACCAGGTCTCCACCATGATAAATTAACGTGGAAAATTTAATAGTCTCCTCTCTCCTGACAAAGGTCCTCTGTTAAATCTCATGGTGACGGGCCCGGGTCGAGGAGGGCTTTATGCTCAGGTAGGAGAGCAGCAAAGGACGGTGGCATTTAGTTCCCAAATACATCTCTTGATTCTAAGCCTGGTGAGACCACATCTTCCTCAACGACCTCAACCGTAATGAGCTCATTTCTTTTTCAATCACACTGTGGTCTGAACTTTGACTATTACTGTGCAGGTGAAACAGGCTGGACTTTTTCCTTTGAACATCTGAAATGCCATTTTCTTGGTCTGCGAATCCTTAAAAGGGGGAATTGTAAGCAGTGAGCATGATCCCTCCATTGCTGGGTGTTTAAAATTGGAACTGAAAGTATTGTAAACCTGGGGCGGCCACCACCCCGGTGTGCTTGCAGGGGGGCTTTCGGTGCTCAAGCTGGGGAGACTCCGACAGACTGGAGGAGGTGACAGCCTGTGAACCCTTCCCCCGCAGTCCCCGAGGAGGCCATCCAGTCTTTCCCGTCACGAGGGAGCGGGTGGAGTTTTAAGGACGCCAGAGAACAGGATTCAATCTTACTTTCAATTTAGGTCCTACCACAGGCAAAATTGTGAAGGAGGAAAAAAGGGAAAAAAGGAGGAACAGCCTCCCCTGTGGCTCACTCTGCACCATCAATTTCCATCTTCACGTCCTTACTTCAGATTACGGCGTTCAACAATCGTTTATTGAGCAGCACCCGCTGGGTAAGAGACAGGTGTGAACAGGGAGACAGGTGCGTGCCAGGGAGAACTCGTGTGCACACTCTCTCGCCCTCCCGGTCTCTCTCTTCTTCTCTCCCTGATCCATCGCCGTCTCTGCCTCTGCCTCTCACTCTTGGGTACACATTCTCAAGCTACACAATCAACTTATTATTTATTTCTAGCCCTGCCGATTCTGATGGCACACAGAATAACCTCATCAATTCTGACAAATCTCAGGAAACATGCATTAAACTCAACCCGTCAATTTGTGCTTCTACCCGCCTCTTTCTCTTCAAGTTGAGTCTGAGCTCCACGGGGTTCGCACAGGACTGTAACAGGCAGAAGAAACAAGTTTTCAGCTCTTCCTTGTCTGACACTGTGTTCACAGACACTCCATCGTGTCTGATCTTCTTCCCTCCTTAAACTCCCTGAGTAAGTTTCCATTTCCGTCTGGGCTCTGAGGATTAGGTTTGCCCTGTAGCCATATGGTGCACACTCAGCCCAGGCATGAGGCGCATCCTTGGCCAACAGCTCTGGGTGCACAGGGGACTGTTCAGCTCCTTCCTTCCCTTGGGAAACTCGGGACTAGGTGGCCGCCTCTCTGCCTTGCATTCACATGGAGCTGTCTTTATTCTACTCTCTTAAGCCAAGGGGGCACGAGGAGCTCTGTGGCAACCGGGTAAGAAGAGGGACCCAGAACTCTTTTATTCCAGGTCTCCCAAACCACTTGGGAGACCTGTGACCCCAAAATCCCCACTTAGGACCAAGATGAGTGGGTGGGAAAGATATACTTTCACCTGCTCAAGGACATGGAGTATTTATTCTAGAAGAATTAGGAGAGCACATTCTCATCAATCATATATTTTCTTTGCCTATTATTTAGGTTAGAATTAAACTCTTAAGGTTTAAGGTTGAGATTTAGGTTCTTGTGATTACAAATATCCTTTTTGTAAGAACAGTTGCTCTTTGGATTTCAACATTCTACTGTGAAATCCCAAAGCTGAGGATGGAGTCATTTACTTTGTGTGTGTGTGTGTGTGTGTGTGTGTGGTTTTGGTCCTATTTTGGGTAATAAGGCAGAAATGCCCTAGCTTCCAGGTGAACACAGGTACAAGGAATGGTGGAAAAGTTGCACACCTTGCTTAATAATTGGTAATATTATCCTGATGTGTGGTATTTTGTGCCTGTATATAGACCACGAGATTTTGGATGTCAAATACCATCTGTCCTAAACTTCACCACCCCTCTTCCCAGTACCAAGCACAACGCTGTTTTGTCCTTGGTCTGCCTGGGGCTTGGTTGACTCCAGTGTGGCCCCTCCAGGACAGGAGGTGGTATATAGTAAATGATGATTAATAAACCGAGAGAGAGAGAAAACCAAAGCTGCTCCCAGGAAATCAACCAGACATAATTAAATAAGCCTCTTCCTTCCCTAGTGAATGTGATATTTAAATATTTACTTCAAGTAAATATATTTAAATAAATTTTCTGCTAAAGCTAAATCAATCCATTAAAACATACTTAAGAAACTCAAAGTGTAAAATCTGCCTCTCTGACAGTTCACTCCTTCTGAGTCTGTGACTGACTTGCGCTGGGGGAAATAAAACTGTTCTAGCAACAAAAGAGCCCTCTGTACCGATGCAGATGAGTGAGAACACAATTAATTAGTGATAGATGTTGCAGTTTTGCGCGGATGTCCATGTAGCACAAAAATGTCTACAAAGGCTGGGCAAAATTTCACACAAATTTGTAAAAGTGGAAGAAAGAGGAACTAAGACCTCTCTTATCTTCTCGAGTCATCGGTGAACGCCCCTGTGGGTGTGTCCTTGTGTACTTACCTTGTGAGAGACCTCGGGCTAATTCTGGAGCTGACAGCTTGCCGTCCCGTGGGTCAGAAGTCTCATGACCTTGTCTTGTGAAAGCAAAATGTCAGGCATTTTATTGGGTCGGTAATGTTTCCAAGGAGGCACCCTAAAAAGCGGAACGCGGGGAGGCTGTCACCTCTCTCTCTTTATTAAACAAAGGAAACTCGATCATCTCGCCCTTGCCTTTTGAAAGCTCGACCGCTTTCCCGTGTGCCTGGAATGGGTAACAATCGTCCCTACGTGAGGAAAGTGGGTCTTTTCCTCGGCACGGGTAGCTCTTCATGGTGTACGCGGCATTTTATTTTATTTTATTTTTTTACATCTATTCACCCAAACAGTCCCAGCCGCAGCCTAGGTCATGAGCAAAGCGGCAGTGATGGTTTCCACTTTTCAGGAGAGAGAGGCATCTCTCAGAAAGGTGAGATGACTTGCCCAGGGACGCTCGGCTGGCAAGGGGTGGGGAGAGAGGGGCGCAAGGTCTACAAATCCCTCACACGGCCCGCCTGTGTTCCCCTCACTGGTGTCTCTTTCAGCGATCTATTGGGGGAAGGCTCTGTTTCCAAAACCTTTTGTTGCCAGAATCTTTTGTTTCCAGAATGTTCCTCAGGTGGTCCTTTGGCAGCTGATAGCCTGGAAAACTAGCAAAGGCAGCCGATCTTCTGCTTGGCTCTATGCAGAGACCTCTGGGGAAGAGCTGGGGAGAACCTGGGGCTCTGGCCCCTGCACCTCAAGTCCTCACAGCCAACTTTCTGGAATAAAGTTTGTTTCTGCCCTAAGAATACGCTTTAACCTTTCCCCTGGTGAGAAGAGGCATAGCAAAGTGGTTAAGAGCTGAGATCTCAAATCAGAAGAGACCTGCGTCAACTTGCCACTTGCTAGCAGAGAGTTCTTGAAAAGGTCACTTAACCCAAAGCTATTTAACCTCTTGCAGACTCAGTCTCCTTATTCCCAAGAACTTCTGGCTCAGGATTATTAATTTAAGACTCACCACCTTCAAAGCTTGGTCTCATTAGTGGCCACGTTTGAACAGACTCAGACAGGCACAACCTTGTTAATATTCTCACTCACATACTTGGTTTTTAAATAATACATGATCTTGAACATTTCCCAGGTAATTTTATTTTATTTCACATATTTTGCCCAAACTCCTTTAAATTATTTAGTTAAAATTAAAAAGGCAGTAATGGTGCCATTTATGTCTTCCAATTTTCCCACTCAGAGGTATCTTAAATGACTCCAATAGTTTTCATCCACAGCAGAAATAAATAAAAGGTCGTATATAAAATTTAGGTCATATCAAGATTTTCTAATGCAATAAAAATGCTGGTTGTTTAAAAAAAATCCTTCCGGGCAGTGATAAATATGTCAAAATAATGTAAAAGTGTGGCATTTGAGATTAAGCCCATGGTAATCATTTGAAAGCAGTTGTAAATGTATTATATTATTGATGATGAAATATATGCTTAAATATACACACTATGATGTACTGTCTAGAGCTGACAAAGCCAAAATTTAATTTTGAGAAACTCTTTAGAAAATAAGGGCATTGTTTGCTGGGCAAAGTTTGAATGAGATCAGGAAATTAAAAACGATAATAATAAATTGGAAAATATGAGTTTCACTGAGTTATGGGGAAAAAGGGGGGACCCCTTCCAGCTCTCAAATACTGAAATTATGGGGTTTGTCAGCTCAGTCTATGAAGCACTTGGGCTTTGCATTTACTATGTATGGAGTCATAATAATTGCAATATTTAAAATGGGGTTAATAAAAGAATTTCCACGTCTGTGAATTTCAGCATGCAGGGTAAACTTTACAGGAGCTATAGTGCCTTGACCTTCAAGGGTCAGTAGTCAGGGGGTTTTAAAGGTCATACGTTGTAGAAATACTTACATACTTTATCTCTTTATTGAATTTCTTACAAACGCAACTGAAATAAAACCAACCTTCTCTTCACCACCCCCTGAGAAACCGAGAAACCCGATATAATTGATCAGGAGAGGGGGGTCCAGGCGTAGGGGAATTTCTCACATTCCCCAGATAATTCTTACATATACCCAGGGCTGAGACCCACTTCCAGGGAGAAATCCCTGTGAGCTGGGAGGGCTTGATTGTGAAATTAATTGTGCGTTGTTTTCTCGGCAGAAAGTTGATCCTGAGCAAGTGGAAGATGTGCTTTGATTTTCCTTTCAAGACACAAGCTCACACTGTAGCTTTCTCTCCTAGAAGTATACATTTTCCCCCCTCAGAGAATAGATAAGAAGGTCTGGCTTTCAGAAGTCTGAATTTGGTGGTGGATTTTCTTAGAAAGGGAGGATTTTAGGGGTGTAGTTGAAGGGAGTGGCCACTGAGATGGTTTTCAAGGGAAGTGGCCCAATTTGGAGGATGGAGGAGTTGTTGGTTAGGGTGACCAACCATCCAGGTTTACCCAGGACTAAGAAGTTTCTTGGGAAGTTGGGCATTTTGTGCTGAAATAAAAAGAGTCTCGGGCAAACTGGGATGGTTGGCCACCTTATCTCCCAACTTGGGGACAGCACCCTAAAGGGCTAGACATCACATGGAACCTTCCCAGGCAGGGAGGGCATCAGGTCTCGACCCAGCCTTGCTTAGAGGGTGGGAACTGCTGGCTCTGAATGGATCCTGTCCACTCAGCTTGGGAGCACCCAGGATCAGCAGCCGGGATAGACTGGGGACCTCAGTTCTAGATTTACCAGGCACCTGGGATCTAGAAAGTTCTATGACGGGGGGTTAAGAGGCCCCCAAAAATTATCAGGATTGATTTTGCTACCGAACCAGATGGGTGGAACAGAGCTAAACTAGGCGACATTACGATAAATAAAGAAATGTGAAATGTGTTTTCCTTTAGTACACTCAGAAAAAAAGTCCCGCATAGTTTACACGGGGAAAGGAGAAATAGAAAACTCTACAAAGACGACTTAGAAAATGAAATGGAAGGGAATACAGCCAAGGGAATACAACTAAGCCGTCCTATTAATAATTTCTTCTCCCTGTGTTGAGCAGTCCCGGGACTGAGCACAGTCATTTTGATGCTTGTTCCAGAAAATGCCTGCCCCTGGAAGATAAGGCTGTGAACCGACCACACAGCTCACTTAGTGAGGCCGATAGCCTGTCCTGTGAGACTTGCTCCAGGGCCTCCCGCGGCTGTGCCCACCGGTCCACAGCGCGATGCCCTCAGGACTCTGGGCGCCGCGATCAGCTGACGCTTGGTTCTCTGTGCGGCCCACACTGCAATTAGCAATGAGCCCATTCTTCTCTGAAAAGCATGAGGGTTTGGGAAATAATCATTATTTATCTTCTCTTCATTTAGCTGGAACTAGGGGGAAAAAAAACATCTCATTGGGTTTACCTGTATCGTACAGGTGTTTTTTGGAAATAACTTATTTCATTTTTGTTTTAAAAGAAGCTACAAAAATTTTTATTTTTGCTTTTTATTGATACATAATAATTGTACATATTTACGGGGTGCATGTGATATTCTGATACCTACGTACAATGTGTAATGATCAATTCAGGGTATTCAGAATATCCGTCACCTCAAACATGTATTATTTGTTTGTGTTGAGAATATTTCAAATCTTCTTTTCTACATATTTTGAAATATACAATAAATTATTGTTGGCGATAGTCACCCTGGCTTGCAATTGATCACTAGAACTTATTCCCTCCGTCTAACTGTATGTTTGTGCACATTAACCAACCTGTCTTCATCCCCTGCCCTCCCCAGCCTCTGGTAACTGTCATTCTACTGTCTACATTTTGGGCTCCCACATGTGGGTGAGAACATGTGTTGTTTGTCTTTCTGTGCCTGGCTTATTTCATTTAACACAATGTGCTCCAGTCCCATCTATGATGCTGCAGATGACTGGATTTCATTCTTTTTCATGGCTAAATAGTATTCCGTTGTGTGTATATACCACATTTTCTTTATCCGTTAATCCACTGAAGAACACTTAGGTTGGTTAAAATAACATAACAAGTGCATACGTACAGGTGGAATTACTGGGAATTATATTATTAATAAAATGTTGAAATCACTTTTCTCCTTATAGACAGGCTTTGAGTTCTTTTCCACTTATAAGCAAAAGTGAGGTTCCTGAGCTTATTTTCTTTTTCTCAATGCTGAAAAAGCGTGCATTTTGCAAAGTTTAGAGGGGTGGAATCCTGATATGCGAGTGAGGCCGTTCCGATAGCAGGTCTAGAAAATTTATTCCTGCATCCAAATGTGCTTCCTGACTGAGCATAGAGCCAATATTGCTCATTTTAATTTTCATGTATATAAATTATTCTGTTTTTGCACGAGAATATGATTTATTGATTTTTAAAGTCAGCATTGAACTGTAAAAAGAAACACCGACTTTGTCTTAATGATCCGCAACCTCCTATCTGTGCAAAAATAAGAGTCTTTTCGTAGTTGCTCTGTGTGTTCCTGATAATCCTTTTATCCGATGGCCCACATTTTTACTGCATTTTAAATCCTCTCTGGGAGAGAAGCTTATAATTAAAATGACGGGTAATTGTGTTTTTAATTAGCTGTTGCCTAATGAGAAATTACAAAACAATTTTGTCCCTGCAGGGAGACAAGTGACCGGAGAATAATTGCTACTAAGGGACAGTGCTCTTTACCTGTAGTTTCCTTCCCCAAGACAAAAGCTCAAGTTTATATTAATTAAGATTATAGTCTGTTTGGAAAGAGTACGGGTAAAAGCAAGCAAGAAAACAAGGCAGTGAGGTTTTGACTGCTGGTTCTCACCTGCTTTCAAATTTAGACAATGCCAGGAAAATGCAGGCAGCGTCCGAGACATCTGCGTGACGCCCAGATTCAGCCTGGTCAGTCAACCGCATCTAGACGCTTTTCAGAACCGAGCCCCTGTAGACCCCTGGGGACAGTGTCCACAAACCAAGCCTCAGAGGTCACATTTGAAGGCAGTTGCTTGACCTTGTTGGTTCTCAGCACTGTTATCAACACTGTAAAATATCCGCTTTGTTCCTGTAAATTTTCTCCTTCCCAGCCAGCTACAGTCCTTATTAGCTGGGGTCTTTCCTACAGGATGATAAATGAGAAGAAAATCCATCTAACATGAATGAACATCATCAAGACACGGTGCTCAGTGCCTTGCCTGCCACTGTGTGTGTGTGTAGGCGAGACATTCATTAGAGCAGTCACTTTAATTTAGTCTCATCAATACAAGAAGTCGCCTCTTCCATACAAAGGCAGGAGTGGATCCCAGGTGGGAAGCGCAGGGCTCCCGAGGTCATCACGGTCCTGCCTGATCCCCTGGAGGTTTCCGTCTCCTTGGGACTTGACTACGACCGCTTGTGTTAAGGGCCACGCGGGGGTTTGCATTCTGCCATGCTGTTATTTTAATTACTCGCTCGAGAAGATACTGTCGTCCGTGGAAAGCTTGTGAAACCAAAGCTTGCTGGGCCTGGCCTGGGAATCTGTCCTCAACAAGTTCCCACTGGTGCCGCTGCCTGCTCCAGGGACCACTCTGGAAACCGCTGTTACAGGTTGTAAAGGATGTTTCTGGAAATTGTGGAATTGTGGGTGATCCTGCCTGGCGGACATGGGAAGCTCCAACATGTTTTTCATGGCTACGACGACTGTCGTGGATCTAGAAGGCTTTTCCGCAGCTGTGATGAATACAGTCGGTTCACGAGGGGACACATAACGGGAGAGGAAAGGCAGGGAGGCTGGCGTTTCTCATAGGGCTTCGGATGTGCAAAAGGCGGCGGAAATCGCAAGCGGTGTTTCTGATTTCCATGAGTGCGGAGGTGCCTCTGAGGCGTGGCTTGTGGATTGGGGTCTCCGGGGGTCGCCCACTGCTCTAGTTCTGCAGTTTAGGATCCGTCTCATAGGGGACGCTCTTATGCTGCCCAGGGGGAAGGTGGGCTAGGGCGGAGGTCTTTTTGGACAACAGTAAGTGGTTATTTTAAGGCCCATTGTTTTATTCTCAGGGACTGATTTTTGGACCACGGCTGTGCAGAACTGGGCTAATATCCCCAATAAATCCTCCTGGGCATGACAGCTCTCCTCGTGGCTCTGCACACAGTCTGTCCTTGCTGGAGTTTTCCTGTCCTCTCCACCCTCCCTCTGCGATGCTGTTTCCGTCTTCCGCTGTGGGTCCTGCGCAGGGTTACCTCGGGTGCCTGCGCACCCTACACCTGTACTTACACGTGTGTGTGTCCACAAGCAGCACAGGATACGGCGGGGAGAGTGTGGCAATGATGATTAATAGAAGGAGCTTCATACTACTCTTTTATTCTACTTTATTTTTTCTCTCAATTATTTTATCGGACATTTATCCATGGTCATACGTGCACATCTGATTTATTCCTTTTTGGGCTGCTGATGGACACAGACTCACAATCCATTTTCCAAACCCTGTGAGTCCAGATGTGTTTTTGAATTTAAAAAGTATTTTGGAGTTTAGACTGGTAATACATTCATATACCTATCTTACTGAACACACCCACTGGTATCTGGGGCAGTACTTCACAATCAAACGCAATCATTTTGGGAGCAGAAACACACATGGCAAGGTACACTCCAGGGCAGAAATAATGACAGTAAATAGCTTTGTGCCACATCAGGTCAGGTTTTGCTGCCAAATGAGTTTTGGCATCAAATCAAAAAACCAAAAGCTCTTTTGCTATTCAGAGATGTTTGGATTTCAGGAGTGTGAGTAGGGATTGCAGATGTAGATTTCATTTTACGTTTATCCCACGTTTTCTTCAGTCCCCTGTTGATGGACAGGCATATGTCGGCCAGAGCTGTGTTATCATAAACATTGTCTCGGTGAACATTCTCTCGCTTTGTGCTCCTGCTGGATCCGGGGAGCGGTGATCTCTGGGCAAAACGCAAGGTCTCACGCAGAAGGAGCTCAAATGGGTGGCTCATGCCTGTATACAATAGTTCAAAGAGAAGACTAATTTAGGGTTTGAGTTTTGGTTCACAGCTGCCTACTATAACCTTTCACGGTGATGGAAACATTTGATTATCTACACTGTCTAATGTAGTAACCGCTAGCCACATAAAACTATTAAGCAATTGAAATGATGTTAGCTTGACTGAGGAACTGAATTTTTAATTTTATTTCATTTGAATTCATTTAAATTTAAATAGCCACAGATCATCTGGAACTTTTTCTGTATGAAGGAGTATGAAAAAAAGGTAAAATTCAACAGTGAAAATAAAAGAATTCTGAAAACAATGCAAAGCTTTAAAGCTTTAATTTCTTGTCTAAACTTGAAAGTGAAAATTGATTTCTTAGTGAATAATAAACTGGGCTGAGGAGCCCATCTTCATCTCATTTAGAAAAAATTTCAAGTGAATTTGAAGTAACTCCTTGACACCTTAAATGAATGCAAAGATTAAAAAAAAAAAAAAGTGGTCAGGCCAGGCACCGTGGCTCACGCCTGCAATCCCAGCACTCAGGGAGGCCAAGGCGGGAGGATCCCTTGAGTGCAGGAGTTCAAGACCAGCCTGAGCAAAAGTAAGATCCCGTCTCTACTAAAAATAGAAAAAATTAACCAGCCAACTAAAAACAGAAACAAAAAATTAGCCAGGCATGGTGGCACACACTTATAGTCCCAGCTGCTTGGGAGGCTGAGGCAGGAGGATCACTTGAGCCCAGGAGTTTGAGGTTGCTGTGAGCTAGGCTGACGCCACGGCTCTCTAGCCTGGGTGGCAGAGAGAGACTCTGTCTCAACAACAACAAAAAAGTTTAAATACAGGGAATCAGTTCTACCTCAGGGTCAATGAATGTACTGGTACCTCCCTTGCAATATATATTTTTTAAAAAGTATTGAGAAAAAAAATGTAAATTTGGTCAAAGTTTTAAAAATCTTAAGCTTTAGTTCCTACTCTGTAAAATAGAAATGGTAATGCTACCTGTATTTTAGAAGTTATCATTGGGATTAAATAAAGCACTTTGTTTAGCCTATAGTAACAGCTCTATAAATGTTAGATAAAATATGCATCATTATAATCAAGCTACTAGGAGAAAATACAGGCAAATTCGTGTATAACCTTGGGAGGTAGGAAGGCTTTCTAATGTTAGTGAGGGAAGAATTTTCTATTCCAAAGTAGAAATCTATTTATTCCAGAGTAAAAAAGAAAGTTAATTTTTGGATAGGTTTTACTTGGCTTTCAAATAGGTCATTTATTTACTTATTTATTAATGAAATAATCATGCTAATGAGCGAACAAATATACAAAGAGCTATGTTTTCTGAACAAAAAAGAAATAAATGAAGTTCTTTGAGCAGGTACAGCATGGGAAAATGGCCCACACAAAAGGTGAGATTTTCTAAGAATAAAGTACAAAAGAGAGAGGCTCTAGAAGTGGCATTAAAGAGAAATCCCAGCATTTAACGGCTAATTACGGGAGAAAGAACCTGCAGTTGAGACCAATATATCATGACCTAAGAGCGGGGAATAAAGCCAGGAGAGTAAAAATGAAAGTGTGTGCGTGTGGAGGTAACGTTTTATGATATTGGAAAAAGGAAGATCATAAACATTTTTAGAATGCTGTTAAAATATAACATAAATCTTGATTTGATTAAAATATATATTTTGGATTTTGCAACATGGGAATCTCAGTGCGAGCGGAGAGCAGGAGCTCGGAGGAGCGCGGCGGAGGTGCAGCGGGAGAGAGTCGGGAGAGAGTGCGCGGTCAGGCAGTGGAGGCAGGTCGCGTGCAAAATTCCGTCAAGAGGTTCCACTGCGAAGGGGCAGAAAAGAAGGAAAGCTGATGGGGAGAGGGCCTGGAGATTGAGATGGTTTTATCTGGTGTTTGTTCATAGTGGAAGAGACGTGCCAGACGGGAAGGGCTTGGCTGAGGAGGGGTCCCCGACTGCAGGAGGAAGAAGGATTGTGGTGTCACTACAGGGGAGGCGATGGGGGCTGGAAACCCTCAGAGGAGCTAGCTCCGGAGGGAAGGAGAGGGCCTTTTTATTTCAACAGGCAGAGAAAGGAGAACGCTGACTTTTGAAGGCCGGTTTTCTCTGTGCAACAAAAGCA
>CAUYSK010067182.1:0-25284 GCA_963575035.1 Avahi laniger | reverse complement strand
ATTGCTCTAGCAAGGACTTCCAGCACTATGTTGAATAGAAGTGGAGATAGTGGGGATCCTTGTCTGGTTCCAGATCTAAGTGGGAATGAAAGCAGACTGAGCAGAGGCCAGGACCTATAAATGCCGAGCTCTCTACACATTCTAGCTGGTGTGATTCTCACACGGATACACTGAGGCAATTGATCAAAATGAGGTTTCAGACAGATTTCGTTTAATCCCCTTAAACAATTGAGTACCAGTTATGTGCCAGACACTGTCCAGAGGCCACATATTCAAGTGTGTGTCACCCATATGTAGACCCAGCCGTGTTTTTGGTTAGAGGCTCAAGGAAATTTTAGAGTTACGAATAACCATTCACAGTAGGCTGTGAAATTCCCTCTCATAGCCTCCTCTCCCACTACTACCAGGATGTCTCATTCTTCACCCAGCCACTGGCCCCATAGCACGTGCAAGTGTGAAAGCATATAAGCAAGTGCAGTTTTCTGATTTAACTATTATAAGTGTAAGATTTATACTATTAAAAAATTAAAACAAATATTAACTCTTCCTTTACTATAGGAGTTTTTGGCTAACAACCCCTCTCTGATGGAAATCAGATCAGAAATTCTACACTATGCTACTTTTGAACAGGAAATTGAAGATTTGAAGCCAGTTATTATTGTAGGAGCACTTGAATTACATACAGGTATTTAAAAATTTCATATTATGTAAAGTATCTATATTTTGACATGAAATGTTACTTTATTTAGCAAGCAGTTATTAAGCTACCTTGGTATAATATTATAAATGTTAAATAGTTCTGGACCATCAATATTCTTTACACACAAAACACACACACACACACATACACACCCCACAGTCTGATTCTTCAAATGGCAAACAACTAAAACTACAGGGGAAATTCTCTTTTAGGTTACTGTGAAAAGGGATTGTGTACATGAGATAGGAATCAAATGATTTGAGGTCTCCTGAGAACTTGATCTGTTTGGGATCAGAGTATCAAAGGATGATGAGACAACCACTTAATAAAGACTGAGATGACTTCACTGCTTGCTATAGGAAGATGGAGTTACGTTGGTCAGGCACAGTGTTCTTGGTGGGGCAAACTGCTGGTTTTATATAGAGCATCTGGGCAGCATGGGGTTCAAGGACTGTGGATGTAAACAGGTTGACAGCATCTGTAGGAGGATGCATACTCAGGCAAGACTGCTGGCGATTGGTTGGCACTCAGAGGCAGTTTATTGGAATATGTCCCTCCTGATTAGTTGACATTCAGAGGAAAGGTGCTGACACCGATTGACTTGCAAAAGTATGAGAACCGAGGTGAATTGGTCTATGGTTTGGGTTTAAAACTGGTTGTGGTGGTTGTTACCATGGTTACAGAATAGTCAGTCTTGTCCTAAGTTTGTGGAAAGATTTTATTCTCAGATGATATTTGAATGATTTATTTTACGTGAATTATCTATCTTAAGTAGATTTTCAGACCTATCCTTAAGGAGTTAATATAACTGTGTCTCTTGAATTGGACCTCATGACCTTTTTAACCTTCATTTCCTCTGCTGGTGATAATTATAGTATGTACTTCATGAACTTCTTTATATGAAACACTTAGCATAGTACCCTAAAATAGTTGATGTTCAATAAATACTAAATTCTGTTATTATAACTACCAAGAGAGGATTTAGTAACTTGGTAGACTGAGGCAGGAAGGAAGGCTTGAGGCCAGAAGTTCAAGACCAGTCTTGGCAATATAGTGAGACCCCGATCTCTAAAAAAAAAAAAAAAAAAAAAGAAGAAGAAAAATTAGCTGGGTATGGTGGCATACCTGTAGTCCTACCTATTTGGGAGGAGGATCACTTGAGCCCAGGAGTTTGAGGCTGTAGTGAGCTATGATTGTGCCCCTGCACTCCAGCCTGGGTGACTGAATGAGAAAATTAAACAAACAAACAAAAAAAAGAAAGTATTCAATTTGATGAAGAATCACAAATACTTGAGGGCATTTCATGTAGAGTTTGGAGATTTCCCCTCAAGTACTTGAGATTCTTCCTCAAATTAAATAGTTACAAGAATTTCTACAGGAGTAGAGTTTTGGAAACTGTACTCTATTATTTTAAAAAATTTTCTATTTGTCTTCTCATAATGGTTGGCACTGTGACTCTTAACATAAAAAGCAACTGCAAGCTGGGCATGGTGGTGTGCACCTGTGTAGTCCCAGCTACTAGGGGGCTAAGGTGGAAGGATCCCTTGAGCCCAGGAGTTTGAGGCTGCAGTGTGCCATGATTGTGCCTGTGAATTGCCACTGCCCTCCAGCCTGGAAGACATAGTGAGACCCCATCTCTGAAAAAGAAAAAAGCAACTACAGCATAGTGTTATGGTGGGCCAGCCCAGGAGTGCTTGTTTCTGGAGAGAAGAAATTAACAAATGGAATAGGTAGTGATAATTATGAAGAAAGAGGAAGGATGGCTGAATCCCTGAGGCCTGGAGGAGAAAACAGGCCTGTGAGAGGGCCACATGAGATATGATCTCATAGTCTCAATCAACAAGCTGACTGCATGGTTCTTCTTGGGCCACACTTTTTCCTTAGCCCCACAGGCCTCTCATTTGAACTGTTGAAAGGTGAGAGGGGAGCAATCACATTTCAAGTTTGACAGGGCTGGGGAGTGTAGGGGTACTGAGAAGAAAAGGGAGGAATGGGTAAGGATTGTTAAAGTAGAGTTGACTAGTTAGAGCTGTTTTGTTTTCAAGAAACAGAAACTCATTTAAGCTGTGTTAAGGGAAAGAAAGTATATCCCAGAATCCAAGATGCAATTGGGCCTTCAGAATGGACCAGAACCAGTTATGGTACAGGAAGCTGAGGAAGTACTTTCTGTCTGCCTCTCGTCTCTCTTTCCCTCTGTGCATAACTTTTTCTGCTTCCCAGACCACATGGCTCCCCTCACATCTCATTCCACATTCTCAAGACGGGACTCTGATTGGTCTATCACAGGTTGGGTTGACCTGGGACCCTTGATTAGGCCCAGGGAACAGGGTCAGATTATACAGATGCTCTAACCATGTGGGTGAGACAGATAGTAGAATAACAAGAAAGCTAGAATCGTGGTTGGACAGACAAAACATTAGATTTCACTCTACCGTGTGGGATTCCCTAGAGGAAAATGGGGAATGCATAAGGACTGCTAATGGGATGGCCAGAAACAGAGCAAGGTTCACGCAGACCAGAGATAGAACTAATTTCAGAAATTCTCCTGTAGTGTCCATCTCATGCACAGCTCCATGGGGATATATGAGGGCTGTCCGGAAAGTATCCAGCCCTTTTTAATAAAGTTTTTCATATTATGTGGTTGGATACTTTCTGGACAGATCCTGTATATCCCCGTGGGGATGGAAAGTAAGTCTTCAAAATCTAGTAACCTTTCAGCACATTGAATTCAGACTAACCACATTTCAAGTGCTCAGCGTCCACATATGGCTAGTGACCACCAAATTGGACAGTGCAGTTAGAGATGCTCAGATTGCAGTTTCAGAATGCCCCACTTGTGTTCTATTTTCATCTTTTCTTGTCTTCATCAGAGCCAATGAAATTGGCCTTATCAATTGAGGCTAAAGCATGGAAGATGTTACTCTGTCGATATTTGAATGAAGAATATAAGAAGAAAATGTCAGACATGATTACATTTATTAATGAATACTTGAAAAAGTTGTCTAGACCTATTCGTGATTTAGATGATGTCAGATTTGCAATGGAAGCCTTGTCTTGTATCCGTGATAATGAAATCCAGATGGATATGACATTGGGGCCAATTGAAGTAAGAAATGATTGCATTTTTCTTTCTTGGAATGCTTTATTTTGGGGGGGGAGCAAATAGAGACACACTAAAAGAACGATTCTTTAACATATTCCTTCATCTATTATACGGAAAAATATGTTTATTTTCTGATATTGATGTCTTTGGGGAAATTTTGACAATTATTAACAGTGAACAGTATGCAAAGAAATATTAACATATTAATGATGCTGTACTAGCTATGCAGTGTTCAATTTTTGATACGGGCACCAACATTTTATAGAAAGGGATGGTTGCACTCTTTCATGTCAATCCCGACATGTTAGGCAAGTTCTCCAAATATCTTTGGCTTGCCTTAAAAACCGGTTCCAGGTCTTACTCGTGACCAGTGGTGTACCATGGCAGTATGGTGGGAATGGTCCACCCAGGCTCAATAGTAAACTGTTGGAACTTCCATCAACAAAAGATTTTTTTTTGGAAAGAGCACTGTATTAGTTTCCGACTGCTGCTACAAGTTATCACAAACTTAATGGCTTAAAATAGCACAAATTTATTATCTTATAGTTCTAGAGATCAGAAGTCCAAAAATGGGTCTTATGGGGCTAAGATCAAAATATCAACAGGGCTGCATTGCTTCTGGAAGCTGGCTCTAGGAGAATGTATTCCTTGCCTTTTCTGGCTTCTCAAGGCTGCCCACCTTCCTTGGCTCATGGCTCCTTCCAACAATGGCATGACTCCTACTTCTGTTTCTGTTTCTGTCATCATATTCTCTGATTCCACCTCTCCTGCCTCCTCCTTTCCTTCGTATAGACCTTTATGATTATGTTGGGCCCAGCTCCTTAACGCAGGGTCTTCTCCCCATCACAAGCTTCTTAATCGCAGCTGTAAAGTCCCTTTTGCTGTGTAAGGCAATATATTCACAGGTTTTGGGGATAAGGATGTGACAACATTGGGGAGTCCATTATTTTGTCTATTGCAAGTATTTTATGGTTAATATTATTCAGAATTTCTGACTCAGAGATAGATGGTGATAATAAAAATCGGATTTTTAGTTAGTTTTATTATCGTTCTATAGACAATGTACTCCTTTATTGCCTGCGATAGCTGGGGAATTGGCACCCCCACTGCCTCCTCTTGGTACCCAATGCTCATGACTGTTTTACACTTTCTTGAACCCATTTAGAGTTTATACTCTTTGGAAGCTAATGAACTTCCTCCTTTTGCTACTTTTAAAAACCTTAGTATTTGGGAATTCTGGACGCTGACCACTCATTTCTCAACATGTAATAAATTATCATTTTTTTTTTCTGACTGCAGAAGCTTAATTCTTCAGCATACATTCTTTTGGTGAAGCCAATTGCCAGTCCATCCCCTGGATCATTCAAGTTTCTTTTTTTTTTTTGGAATAACTCCCACATCTTCATTGTGTTGCATTCCTTATATAACCAACCCTGTTTTAATAGAGTATGAGAAATTGTCTTGCATGGTGTTGACACATGATCAAGGAGGAGAGAGACAGAAAATGATTCTAGAGATATTTTCTAGGATAGCATTTCTCAGTGTGATCTGACTACATCTCCATCAGAATCACCTAGGTGCTTATTACATGCAGATTTCAGAGTCTATGATCTAGAGTCAATATCTAGTAGTCAGTGAGAATCTAAAAGTGCTTTTTATGCACATTTAATTTTGGAAACCATTCTTCTAGTGTATGTTGTCTTCCTCTAAGACATAGGAACATGTTTCTAGAAGGCATCTAAAGAATTTGGCAAGTGCTTTCCCTTGTGATATTTCTGAACTTCACCTCTGCTCTTTAGGAAGCCTATGCTATTTTAAATAGATTTGAAGTTGAAGTAACCAAAGAAGAATCAGAAGGAGTTGATACCCTGAGATATTCTTTCAACAAATTGCAGAGCAAAGCTGTAAGTACAGATTTAAGTACTGTATTTTTCATTAAGTCACTAGCTCCAGAAAAAAATGTATTTCATACTTTTTAAATGCTTAATACACAGTTATGTGCATTATACATAATGATGTTTCAATCAGTGACAGACCACATGAATGATTGTCTTATAATATTAAGTTTATAATGCCATATTTCTTTATATAGTTCTTTATATAGTTTAGATTCAAGTTCCTTGTCAGATAAATTATTTGCAAATATTTTCTCTCATTCTGTGGGCTGTCTTTTCACTTTATTGATGATCTTTTTTGAAGCACAGAAATTTTTAATTTTGATAAAGTCTAATTTACCTGCTTTTGTTTTTGTCGTTTCTTGTGTTTTCGGTATCATATATAGGAAACCATTGCCCAATCCAGAGTTACGAAGATTTACTCCCAAGTTTGCTTGTGAATGTTTAATAATGTTTGGTCTCTGATATTTTAAATTAATTTTTATATGTTACTGATCCATCTTCATGCAAAAGCATGTGGATGTCCAGTTAACTCAATATCAGTTATTGAAAAACTATTCTTTCACCAATGAATCATCTTGGCAACGTTGTTGAAAATCAATTGCCTATAAATTTAAGGGTTTATTTCAGACTCTCAATTCTATTTTGTTGTTCTATATGTCGATCCTTATGCCACTACCACGCTGTCTTAATTACTATACCTTTGGACTAAGATTTTTAGGGCTGGGTACAGTGGCTCATACCTGTAATCCTTGCACTTTGGGAGGCGGAGGCAGGAGGATTGCTTGAGGCCAGGAGTTCCAGACCAACCTGAGCAACATAGTGAGACCCTGTCTCTACAAAAAATAGAAAAATTAGCTGGGCATGGTGGCATATGCCTGTATTCCCAGCTACTCAGGAGGCTGAGACAGGAGGATCCCTTAAACCCAGGTGTTTTAGGTTGTAGTGAGCTATGATGATGCCACTGCACTCTATCTGGGGCAACAGAGTGAGACTCTGTCTTGGAAAAAAGAATTATAGCAAAATACACAGAACATAAAATTTACCATATTAAAAATATTTATCATCTTAACCATTTTAAGCATATATTTTTATAGTTATGTTCACATTGTTGTGCATCCAGTCTCCAGAACTTTTCTTCTTACAAAACTGAAACTCTATACCCATTAAACAACTCTTCATTTTCCCCTCCCCCTGTCCCCTGATAATCACCATTCTACTTTCTGTCTCTATGAATTTGACTACTTTAGGTACCTCATGTAAGTGGAATCATACAATATTTGCCTCTTTGTGACTGGCTTATTTCACTTCGAGTAATGTCCTCAGTGGTCATCCATGTTGCAGCATGTGCCAGAATTTCCTTTCTTTTTAAGACTAAATAATGTTCATTATACGTATATATCACGTTTTGTTTATTCATTCATTCAACAATGGATACTTGGGTCGTTTCTATCTTTTGGCTGTTGTGAATAATGCTGCTATGATGTGATCTGCTTTTAATTCCACAGAAGTGGAATTGCTGGATCATATAGTATTAAATAATTATAAGTAATCCTACTTTTAATTTTTGATTTTTAGAGATAGGGTCTCGCTTTGTTGTACCGGCTGGAGTGCAGCAGCCTGATCATAGCTCAATGTAACCTCAAACTCCTGGGCTCAAACGATCTTCCTGCCTCAGCCTCCTGAGTAGCTGGAACTACAGACATGTGCTGCTGTGCCAGGCACATTTTTTTAAAAAAGTTTTATAGTGACAAGGGTCTTGCCATGTTGCCCAGGCTGGTCTTGAACTCCTGGTCTCAAGTGATCCTCCTGTCTTGGCCTCCTAAAGTGCTGGGTTTATAGGTGTGAGCCATTGTTCCTGGCCCTATTTTTAAGTTTTTGAAGAACTGTCGTACTGTTTTCCATAGTGGCCATACCATTTTACATTGTCACTAACAGTGCATAAGGGTTTCAATTTCTCCACATCTTTGCCAAAATTTGTTATTTTCTGTTTCCTTGATAGTAGTCACCCTAATGAGTGAAGTAGTGTATCATGTTGAGGTTTTGGTTTACATTTTCCCAATAGTTTGTGATATTGAGCATTTTTTATATGCTTGTTAGCTATTTGTGTATCTTCTTTGGAGAAATTCAAGTCCTTTGCCCAATTTTTAATCAGGGTGTTTGTCTTTTTGTTGTTGAGTTGTAGGAGTTCTTCATACATTCTGAATATTAACCCTTATCAGATATGTGACTTGCACATATTCTCTCCCATTTTGAAGGTTGCTTGTTTACTTTGTTGATTGTGTCCTTATAATGCCCTTTCTTTCTTTCGTTCTTTCTTTCATATATATGGAGGGGGAGCGTCTTCTGGTGAGGACTGGAAAACCTGCTAGACAAATTCTAAAACAACTGTAACACTTGCTTTTTATTTCTGTAAGGCTGGTAGTGACGACCCTTCTTTCATTCCCAATTGTAGTAATTTGAAGAGTCTTCCTTATTCTTGGTTACTCTAGGTATAGGTTTGTCAATTTTGTCAATCTTTTCAAAGAAGAAACTTCTGGTTTGTTGTTTTCTCTATTGTTTTTCTCTTCTCTCTATCATTTATTTGTGCTCTAGTGTTTATTATTTCCTTCCTTCTGATTGCTTTTTAATTTGTTCTTCTTTGCCTAGTTTATGAAGTTTAGGTTACTAATTTGAGATGTTTTTTCTTTTAATGGAGGCATTTATAGTTATAAATTTCTCTAAGCATTTTTAAAATTGGTAAACATCTATACACTATAAGTTAGACATTAAAAATGAACTCCAAGTAATGGTTCACTTTCTTTAATTATATTGAATTTTATTGAGTATTAATTAAATTGTACATTGGCTTAAAATTTCTCATTTATGGAAAGATTTGTCACTGATATTGAAGCAAGGCACAGTAGCAAGAACACAGAACTGAAATTGGGGTCATGGCTTGTGACTGCATCTCTGCCAACCAGTCAATTGGATGATCTTATGCAAGTTAATAATGTTTGTTTTCAATTTCTTCATATGGTCATTTAGGAATATTAATAATTTTTATATGTAGTTGTGAGGCTCACTTGAGGTAATGAGTATTTTTTAATACTCATGTTTATTTAAATTCATATTCAATATCAACTAATAGCTTACTTTGAAAAATGCTTGCTGGTTAGTTAGGGGAATGGGTCTTACAAAAGAAATGGGGAATTCTCCATTGAGATTTAGTGCCACCTAATTTTCTGTTATTTTTCAATGGAAAAGATTCATTTAGGTAGGTTTTCTAGCTCTTTAACTGTTAGCGTTAAATCCACTGACCCATCCTTTAGTAGAGACAGACTATTCTACACCATAATCACCATTAAACTTAAATCTATTCTGACCTATAAATAGATGATATTGCTGAGAACAGTTAAGAGCAGGGGCCCTGGAACTACTCTGCCAGGTTTCAAATCTTGACTTTGCCTTGTACTGGTACTGGGATTTTGGGGATTTCTCTGCTTCAATTTCCTTGCCTGTAAAACGGGTATAATATTAGCATCATATGATTTACTAACCTAGGGTTGTTACGAAGATAAAATGAGTTAATGTATGTAAAGAGCATGGCAGACAGTAAGCATTATTTAAGTGCCAGCTATTATTATTGAAGGTTTACACAGAAGTTTTCAAGACCATTGTGGAGGGTATTTGCTATTTTTAAAAAATATATTTAGAGTAATATGACTTTCTTTTAGGGAATTACTCCAACCACTGAATCCATGTGAACCTATTAGAGATTGCTAATCCCAGACCTTGGCCCGGCCCCAGAGATAGCACGTGACCCAGTCTGGGCCAGTAATAATAACTCTTCCCCGAGCCTAAGCGATGGCCTGGGCTGGATCAGTGAGAAAACTTTTTTCTAACCACAGTTACAGGGAAAATGACTTTGCTCCTTGAGTCACAAACTAGAATGATTTGAGCCTCCTGTAGGTGCCTTTGGGTTGTTAATGTATTTTATTACAAACAGAGACATCCTTGTTCGTTCACATAGGACATCTCCATGAGATAAACCTGCTGGGATAGAATTGTTTTCATTTTTAACATGTTACTTTCACTCTCATGTTGAATATTGTTTCTTTTATTCTAGGTTTCTGTACAAGATGAACTAGTTCAAGTGCAGCCAAAGTTTAAAAGTAGCCTACTGGAGTCTGTGGAAGTATTTCGTGAGGACGTGGTAAACTTTGCGGAAGCATATGAGTCGGTAATTTAAGTATTTGCTTGCTGTGTGTTAAGATGTTCTGTGATATGTTCGTATGAAGTGAAAGTGATGAGCCCTGAGAAATAGGTATGTCGCATGTTTGCAGCTCTCAGAAAAAAGGGATGACTAATCTTTTAAGCACATTGTATAGAGAAAGAAAGCAGATTTTACTGTTACAAGAAACAACAACTTTAGAGATTATGGAAAGACCAAAAGGTCTAGTTTCGTCCTTTCGCAGGGCCAGAGTTCTTGTGGCAGAAAATGTGATACAGGTTTTGGAAGTCTAAGAAACTATAAACACCTTAATGCCAGGGTGTTATGCAATTGATTTTGCATTTTCACTAACTTTTAGAGAACCAAAATCACTGGAAATAAATAGTAGATGTCATGCTGGGTCAGTCCACAGGCTACTCAACCTGGTCTTCTGACTGATAATGGTGACCTCCTTGAAGTTAAACTCAAAATGTTCCCCTAAAACATTCTTTCTTATGGTGGTCACAAGGGATCTGTGTTCATAAGATGATTTAAGGCCCTTGGTGCTACTTATATAATGCTTTTATTTTTACATGAACTTAACTCTTTTGATTGGTCCTGTCCTTCTGTTGTTAAAGTAGATTAGAATGGAAACCAGGCCTGAAGAATGCCTGAGCAGACAAAGCCAGTTAGGCATCTTAAGTGACCTAACCTTGCATGATTTGCAGACATAAGTGAAACTTAATGAGCTATTTTTTTTATACGTGTCTATATTAAAGAACTTAAGCTTTTACTATAATCTGAGTGTATCATATAATCTGATTTCTGTATTATAGAACTTAAGCTCAACTAATCAGAAGCTGCACATAGAGCTATTATATAACTAGGAACTTTCTGGTAGGATAAACCAAAGAAGGCAACTTTATAACTGTAACCAATCAAATATTTTCTTTGTATTACTTCTGTATTCACTCTGTAAAAGCCTGTGCCTTACGCTTCTGCAGTGAAGCTCTTGAGACACTTCCGGTTTGGAGCTGCTTGATTCATGAATTGCTGTGTGTTCAAATAAACTCTTTAAAATTTTGCTGTGCCTCATTTAACCTTTTCCGCACTATTATATTGGGAATCTGGTCTATTATTTAGCATACCCATAATATTCATGATTGTACAGACCATGTTAATATTCTTACTCTCCTCCATTTTTCAATGAGGAAGAGCTCTTGCCATGTTAATGTCACTATGCAGTAAATGCTTTTATTCCTTTGATTATTTGGAGGTCTCTTTTTTGGGGATTATTTTGTAATCATCTTCTGGCTTCTGGCCACCGGAGACTGCTTTCTGCTTCTTCCAAGTGTTTAACTTATGTTTGTCTCTGTTTCCATACTGGGCTGAACAATTGGTAAAAGGAGGCTGTTCTCAGAACTCTGTGTCAGTTATTCTAATGCACAACCATGGCATCATCATTTATAATCACAAATGGACTTCAGCAGGGCTCCCGCGGCACACACTTCATGCAGATGTAATTTTGTCACAGTTTTTATTAGCTGTGTCAAGGTCATTTAAAAATGAATGGAGGCTGGAGTGATGAAAATCTTCTAAAACTGATTGTGGTCATGGTTGCACAACTCCATGAATATACTAAAAACCATTGAATTGTACACTTTAAATGGGCAAATTGTATAGTATATGAATAACATCTCAATAAAGCCGTTACCAAAAAAATAAATGAAAGCTTCAAGTACGGGACAAAGTTAGATCATTTAAATTAAAAATAATGCTTATTTATTGAAAAGAAAATAATAGATAAATCCAATAATGTGACAAATACATATGGTTAAGAATGAAAATGAAGATTATATTATTCCTTACAGGAAGGACCCATGGTTCCAAATATACCACCCCAAGAAGCTAGCAACAGGCTACAGATATTTCAGGTACAATCACATTTTTTTGTTGTTGTTGTTGTAATGTCAATGTGTGATTTTTAAAAAAGATTTTAGGGAAAAATTTATGTTTAATCTTATAATAGAAAATTTAGTGTCTAAAGTACACACAGACTTTAATTGTATAAGAGTCTGCTGACAGATGTAATTGACTCCTTCTGTGCCCCTCCGCATCCCTCCACAGAGTATCTCTTTGTATTTTTAGAGAATCTGACCCTGATTTTGAACTTAAGTGTATACATGTTCTAGTTCTAAGCATCTTGTTTGATATGTAAAATGATCAAAAATTCATAGTATAATACATTTATCAAGATAAAATTTTAAATGTTGATAAATGTTTTCTCTGCCTTCCCTCTGTATCCGTTATTTTTCTTCCTTTTGCATCCATCACTTTAAACTTCCCCACTCCTTTGTCCCACCTCAGATAGAACAATACCTGTTGGGTCAGGCCAACCATTCGCTGTTTTTTTCCTACACTTAGATTGCTGAGCACATGTGGGGAAAAAATCACACGCCCGTGTGGATTAATGCTTCGCAAATGCATGGATTCCTGTGTAAACTTGTTCCTTGGGAGTATCAGGCAGTTCTGTTGTTTTTACTGTTCTTTTTCCTGTTTCCTACAGTGGCTGAACAATGTGTTCATGTTCTTTTTATGTGTGTCCCCTATCCCACCTACATTCTTAGTAAAAAACAAATATTTATTGGATGCCTACTGTCTGGCTTGCTCAATAGAAATTTGGCTAAGAAATGGTTCTTACCTCTAAGCTGCTAAAATCTTGCAGGGAGACAGCAAGCTAGAGAGAACTCCCAAAACCACGTGATGAGCACTGTGATCTAGTTACCTGAAGCTGTGGAATGAAAACCGGTGTAAGGGGCTCCTAACCCGCATGGGGGCAGTTGGGGCAGAAAGAGAAGGCTTCCTGGAAGAAGAGGCATCTGAGCTGCATCTTGAAGGACTAATTAGAGTTAGCCAGGGGAAGAAGGAGGAAAAGCAAGGTAGGCAGAATTTGTGGCTCTTATTATACAAAGGCCCAGCAGTGAAGAGACAGTCAGGGAGATTTGGGAAGCTATGGGCAAAGAGGATAGAGATGAGCATGGAGCAGTAAAGTGGGCAGAGACCACTTGAGGAGGGCCAGTGGGCGATCTTAAGAAGTGTGAATCCTACCCTGAGGGCTGGAGGGGTCTAAGCAGGGAGTGATATGATCATACTAGATTTTTAAAAAACAGTTGTGTTTTTAGAAGATTTTTGTGGTATTAGTGTGGGCACTGGTGGTTTGGGGGGAGAACTGTCAGACTGATTGCAGTTTCAGTAATACAAGCAATTGTAAAGATTGAGACCAAGCAAATGGCACCTGTAGAATGAAGAAGATTAGATGGATCATGAGTTTATTAAAGAGGCAGAATCGATAGGCTTGGAGCCTGCGTTGAGGGAAAAGGATCAAGGATTCCAGCTTCTAACAGGTAAAGATCAACTTACTTACTGAGGCAGGGAATGTGGGAGAAGTAGCTTTGGGATTTGTTGGAGCAGATGACCTTGTCTTCACATTTACAGAGGAAATTAGGGTATGTTAAAGAAACCAAGTTATTGGTAAGCAACTGGGATGTTATGTGCCAGGCTTTTACCAGGGGTGTGGGCACTTCATTGAAAAAAACAATGTAGGCTCATCTCTTGCCTTTTTGTACCTTTTGTTCTGCCTTTGCCTAGGGGTGTGAGTCATACAGGCTGTTTGCTGTGAATCTGGTTGGATATGTGACTTGGGGTCAGATTTGTAGACCCAACTCTGCTCAGAGGCAGATGTACCCCCCACCAGCTGCCTCCCCCAAAAAGCAGGTGGCTAGGTCTAGGCATCCTACATTGAGCCTTGGGTCCTAGTGATGTCTATCTTTCTTTCTTCCTTCCTTCCTTTCTTTCTTTTCTTCTCTTGCTTTTCTTTCTTCTTTTTTTGAGACAGGGTCTTGCTCTGTTGCCCATACTAGAGTGCAGTGAGCATAATAGCTCACTGCAACCTCAAACTCCTGGGCTCAAGTGATCATCCTGCCTCAACTTCCTGAGAAGCTGGGACTACAAGTGCACACCACCATACCCTGCTAATTTTTCTGATTTTTTTTTTTTTTTGTAGAGATAGCGGTCTTGCCATGTTGCCCAGGCTGGTCTTGAACTCCTGGCCTCTAGCAATCCTCCTGCCTCCACCTCCCAAAGTGCTGGCATTATAGGCATTAGCCACCATGCCCAGCCCCCCTAGTGGTGTTCTCTAATGCAGTCTTATCCTGTTTTGGGGGAGTTATTGGGCACTCTGCTGGCCTGCTGACAAAGCTGATACTTTGTTCCCTGTTTGGCTGGTGCTATGGTTCTATTTATATTATTTGGAACGGAAGGAAAAAAGGGGTGAGTGATAGGCATTCATCAGTAGTCTTTACCACATGAACAAGATTTTAAACACTATTATTTTAATGCATTTTAACTTTGAAATTATTGTTTCTCCTTTCCTAGTGTTCATACAGTCCCATAGGCTCTTCATTCAGTAAATTTATTGAGAAGTCACTATGCTAACCACTAAGGAATGTTCTTGATTCAAAAGAAAAAATTAAAAGACGTGTGCATTAACTTTGTTGATTTAAATTGTTAGAATTATTTCAAATGGTGTTAAAGTGGAAGGTTTCATTTTATACACTCTTTATTGCATATAGAGAAAGCAGCACGGAAATATACTAATACTTCACTCATTTGAGCCCTGTAAGAGAGAGAGATGGCCAGTCTAAATTAGTGAAAAAGCCTGAATTATAGAATTTCTTAATGCAGTTTTATTACTTTCAGATGTATTTATGAGAACTTGAAATATAGATCTTTTAGAGATCCCTTACTTTATTAAAGAAATAATTTTACATAAAATAGGTGCTTTTAGAATGCTTGAAAATTAACTTTCCTAAGTGTTTAACTTTTCCTCTGATAGCTTAGTATCAGTATAAATTTGCTTCACAAATCCTTATTTCATAGATATTACTTAATAAACCTCAACCTCTCTTTTATTGTGATTATAATAAATTCAACTTCAATGAGATCTGAATTAATTATATTTGAGTACAATTTAAAAACCTTTGTTGTAGGCTAATTTTGATGATCTGTGGAGGAAGTTTGTTACGTATTCATCTGGTGAACAACTGTTTGGATTGCCTGTGACTGACTATGAGGTTTTACACAAAACTAGGTACGTTTAGAAAACATGCGAGTGTTACGTGCAAATAATTCAATACTGTCCTTTAGAAGGATCATGTCACCGTCGAATCCTTTATCATACAGAGAAGAACGTGGCTTGGAACACTCCTGAATATCCCCGTGTTCCTGCTATTCCCGACCTAGTGGACACACCGTCTCCAGATACAAAAGAAATGTTCTGGAGGAATAGAAAATACATGGCAAAGATCCTGGGCACGCATGGCCTGTATTTTCCCGATGCTTCACTTTTTCTCTTCACTGTTTTTGAAGAGTGTCAGTGATTATGCTGAAGCCCCGCAATTTTGGATAATGTTTGTTTTTTAAGAGGAATAACCCTCCTCAGCTCCCCTTCCCTTCTTATTGCAGTTAATGCTACAATGCTCTTCCCCATTGTGTAGACATGGAATTTATTGAGATTGAAGGCCAAAGAACTTAATCGATTTTAAACACTAGATCTAAACAAGTAGATTTTAATAGAATTTTAGAATATTTTAATAGGATTTTAAATAGAACTTTCCTCAAAAACAACATTAATACCATGATATTAGCTCATTAGGGTCTTGGCTTTAGGAAAGAACTTTATGTTGACTTTCTTCAAAGTCACAGCATGAAAATTTCATAGCAAAATTGACATGAAATTTTCTGAAGATTAATTAATGCTTCAGCCATTTCAGGTAGATGGTTTGTATTCTCTTTCTAAAACAGCCATTCTTCCAAATTTAACCCATTAAACAATTGTGTTAGAATTGCAGATGTCTGGTTCTCATCCCTGACTTACTGAATCAGAATCTCTGGAACTGGGTCCTAGGAAATCTGCAGTTTTACATACTCTCTAGGTGACTGTTAGACACAGTCTGAAATTCAGTCCGTGAGTATAAACCCTCAGTATAGCAGAAAAAATAGTCATTATCATTTACCATCCAGATCAATGGATCATTTTTATTTTGATATTTTAAAGTAATTTTATGAATAATTTATACAAGTAAGGATAAAAGAATAGTAAAAAGCACTTTTATTAGAAAATTTAATAAGAATTTAAGTAAACTCAAACTTTGACTCCATGATGTCCTGGTTTAAAGATATGTATACACAAAATGGAAACCATTGTTTGAAAGCAACTAACTCTTCATCAGCTGTCATGCACGAAACTGGAGCATTCCCATCTTGTAAACACTGATTCCAGATTTTAAATCCATCTCCAGTGGATCTCTATCTTATCATTACTTGTTTTATTTTCCATTGTCAAAACTCAAACCTTGCAAACTTGGACATTCAATTTTATTTAAAGAGAAGACTGCCATCTTCTTTGCACTATAAACACAAAAGTCTTTACTTTTAGATTTGCTCAATTCAATGAATGTTTTTTGTTTCTATATCATCTGTTTCCTTTGAATTCACATCTGCCTTCATCATTTGTCCACTTATGAAATATGTCAGGTAAAACTTACACAAATATCATAAATAATGAAAGAACACTGTCACTTATCTTTTTCACAAAATGGGTTCCTGTGGAGAAATATCACGTGATGAGTCCCTGGCCTTTATTGAAGTCTATGGAAATCTGTTGTTGACTCGTAAATTACTGAGTGAATAAAATTTATCCAGGTTATCGTCATCTGAAGACTCATATTCTGACATTTTACTTACGTAATGAATTTCACCATCAAAATTAGGGTCTAGAGTGCTGCTGTCTGTCTTTTTTCTGTTTAATACTTGGGAAACACATTCCTTTGCCAATTTTCTTCTCATCGCTGTTTAAGGTAGAAAATAAAAAAATTCTAAATTCTTAACTATATTAAGTGAAAGCTAAACAATCAAAAATTTAAAGACAATAAAAATAGCGTCTCTGGAGTTCTTTTTCTATGCTCTCTTAAGAGATGATGCAATACTTTGGGCAATACAGTAAGAAACCTGAAGGATGATACAATAGTGATTCTTTCTAGGAGATTTCATCGTTTTTCTCTTCTTATTATTTTAGTCATTTTAAAGCATAGACTGGAACAATCAATGAGTAATAATGAAATAATACTTAGGATGATGAAAAGAAAAATGAATCAAGAATTGGAAAAATAAGATAACTAAGATTGCAGAGTGTGTCTGAGGTTTATAAAAAGGTGTAGTACACCCACATGGTAATTGCAAGATAGGATGAGTTTTACTCTAACAAAAATATAAAAATTTTATTTTTTGGTCTTTGGATTATCTTGAATAAACAATATCAATCCTTAGAAATAGAACTACTCAAAAAATTAACTTGAAAACTAAAATTGGGTTCAGTGGAACCTCATGGTATGCTAAGGGTTGAGAAATTTCTGGGAGAATCCATAACCTCTGTTGAGTGGTCAGTTTTGGTGTTTTACACAATTAAGAACTTTTCCCTTACTTGGGTATTTTATTCTTGTTTTGGATATAGTAACTGCATCTGGGCACATGAAGGAAAATTTCTGATAGAAAAGTGACATTTAAGCTCATACTTAAAGGCAGGCCAAGATTTAGTCATGGGAAATGTTCTCATAAAAATCCAGCTTGTATTTGTTTGTTTTTTGTTTTTGTTTTTTGTGGGTTTTTTTGCTGGTCAAGTGAAGCACTGGGAGTGGAGAAGGAGCAAAGGAATCTGTAACTGGTTGTGATCAATTAGTTGTAAACACCACTGCACTCGGACCAACCAATCCAGCTTGTATTTGAAAGGAAAAAAAATCAAATGAAACTTTAGCTTTAGCTTTGATCTTGTTATCAAGGTGTAGTCACATTGTTTGCAATGATCATTGTAGTAAGTTTCTCATTAAAAAGCACAGAGATTTTTCCTTTACAAAATAATCATCCCATTTGTTAATGTCAAGTTATAGAATGATTCAGAATATTGGAGAACTGTAAATGTGACCTTATTGACCTTATTTATTGATAGAGCTGTAACAAAGTCTTTGTATTGGAAACTAATATAGTTGTATGCATTTGCTATTCATAAGACATTATTTCTGTAATATATGAAATATGTAATTGGATGAACTCTACCTATCTAACATGGAATTTGATTTAAAAATACACATTATGTGATGACTTAATTATTTTTGTTTCCCAGAAAGGAACTCAACTTGCTGCAGAAGCTGTATGGACTGTATGATACTGTAATGAGCAGTATTAGTGGTTATTATGAAATACTTTGGGGAGATGTAGATATTGAAAAAATTAATGCAGAACTGCAGGAATTTCAAAACAGGTGAGTTTCAATTGAGTGGGCTTACCTTTTTATAATGCCTAACTTCTAAGAATCCTATAGGTATTTCACAAACTAATATATTCCCTGATATATTGCTGTATGTACATAAAATACATATGTATTTCTTCAAAGAAATGTGTAGGTGATTCTTTTTCTCTTTCTTTCTGAAAGGTGTCGTAAACTGCCAAAAGGACTTAAAGATTGGCAAGCTTACTTGGATCTCAAAAAAAGGATTGATGATTTCAGCGAGTCATGTCCTCTGCTGGAGATGATGACCAATAAGGCGATGAAACAGAGGCACTGGGATCGAATCTCTGAGTTAACTGGGACCCCATTTGACGTGGAATCTGATTCTTTTTGTCTTAGAAATATTATGGAAGCACCACTTCTTAAAAATAAGGATGACATTGAGGTACATAAGAGTATAAGGTCTTATCAATGATCCATTAAAGAGTGTCTCCTTTTTCTTTTCTGAGAATTGTACAGACAGACGTTTTATTAGAGGGTGTTCTAATTACCCTCTATAACAAAACTTCAAAATTTGGAATGATCCTGACCATTCTTGGCTTTTACAAAATAATCCTGTAACTCAAGGAGATAATATGATTATTTGAAATATATTCTTTTTGGAGCGCCTCAACCTATCCTCCTTGTACCTTAACTACACTTTCATTTAGAAAAAATTCTGTTTATTTATGTGTTGTGTTAGTGAATTCCTCAGAACAATTTTCCAAATTTCTACTTCTATACTTTTTCTATTAAGTCTATTAAGTTTTTAAAATTTTCTGTTATTACATTTTGCCATTCCAAGATTTTTAATTGGTTATTTATTTTGGTCACCAGTTCTTTTTTTTATATATAATTTTTTCATTTTTTTCCATCTTTTTTATAGATTCTTGGATCTATAGATATTCTTAAATCTTTTATACTCATCTGTAAATTTCAAATCTATAAATTGACAGATGTCTTCACTTATCTCTTTGAGCATTTGAAACATAATTATTTTTAAAATTTTTATTATGGAAAATATGTATAAAAAGTAGAGATGCCCTTGCTTCAACATTTATCAACTCATGGCCAGTATTATTCCATCTGTAGCTCCCGTATTCCAACAACTTCAGGTTAAACAGAAAGATTTTTTTCAGATTGTTCTTTAAAATTAATTTCACCTAAATTGAAGTTTTGCTGTGATTATTTTTTATGTTGGCTATCCCTCTGAATATTAGATTTTTTCAGGGACTTGGCTTGTATAATTTGTTAGAATTGTTACTCTCCTTCTGTGTCTTAGCTTTTCCTGCCTAGTGGGCTTGTGGTTGCCTCCCCCAGCGTCCATCTCCCCCAGCCCCAAGTCCAGAGCCGGTGTCGTAACAGCATTTGCATATCCGGCTGTGCTATGCTGTGATCATCCCATGTCAGCTCCTGGTTGTGGGGCTGGTTCCAAGTCTCCCTATCCACGAGGTCCGCAGTTTCATTTAATCTAGATGCCCAGATGGCAGCTGGAGGCAGTGTTGTCAGCCTCTTTCCACAAATGGAGGGCTCTAGACCCCAGCCCGGGTGCTCCCTCTCACATAGACCACTTTGAGTTTCCATTTTCCCCCAGGGAACCAAAAGCCTGGCCTCCACTGACCAGGCTTCAGCTCCACCCACTGGTTTGCATCTCCTTCCTAGAATACTTCTGGTTCGTGGAGATGTTTATCTTGTTTTTAAGTCTGGCTCTGTTTGTTTCTTACTTTCTGTTTTTTGTATGTTATCCATTATTCTATGTTTCTGGAGATGAGAAAATGCTCCATGTGACCAGAAGTCTCCACCCTATAAATAAATGGTGGATGTTCTGTCTGCCCCTCCCTCTTTTTAACAACATATGTACTGGACAAAAATTGCTTTCAAAGCATTTTTGTTCCGTTTGTAATTGCCACTAAGATACCATTAAAGGAAACAATTAAAGAGTTAGAAACACTTTGGTGACCACCTCATTCTTATAAGTAGATTTTTACACTTAAGAATATAACCATTCATAGGCTGTTCTGTGAAAATTTCATTTCACAATTCTAGGATTCTCTTATTAAGTCTTGGTACCCAAAACAGATTCTCAATACCGTCCACCCCAGATACATCCTGTTGCTCGGCTACATATGCCAAACTACTAACCAAACTGGATTCCTGCTGTTTCTGGAATCACTACCTGGAAAGGAAGCCCTTTGCTTCCATACAGAACATCCTTTCCCTCCCTGCGCCCCTCTGCTGGACTCCCACTTGCTCTTCCGTGAAGCCTTTCCTCCTCAGCGCAGGCGGGGGTGACTTCTCCCTCCTCAGAGCTCACAAGGGTTCACATCACTCTTATGACATTTATTACACACTAATTTATGTTAAAATTATTTGTAGAAATATCTTACGTCTTTAAATTCTTCTCCATCTCTGTGATTCTGTGATTCTAAACATGAAAATAAGTGGAGGTATGGTGAGGGAAATATGCTACTTTTATTTTCTCTTGTGAGACTTTCATATCACGTATTCTCTGAAAAATAGGAAACCCATAAGAAAAAAATAAAATTGGCTTTTAAGCAAATGAGATATTCATATTAGAGCCAGATCAGGCAGGAATATAGTAATATTTGTATGTTACTTGAAAAAGTTCAAAAGACTCTCCCTTATATATTCCCATTTGATTCTCATAACTAGCTTCTGGAATAGGGCAGCTGTGATTATCCCCATTTTAGCCACAAACTTCAATTAAAAATATAATGAAGAAAATGATGATTTAAGTTCCATGGTCTCATGTATGTGGTATAAGAAAATAATTAGTGGTCAGAGAGTCACAAGGGTCTAGTGTCAACCTGCAACACAATGATCTTGAGCCTTTGTTTCTTTGCCGTAAAATGACTACGTGAACTAGATGACTTCTGGGTCCCTTCCAAGCTAAAAAATTCTATGATTTTACAATGCTCTCAATTTGCAGTTGAAAACGCCATGATATATTCTTTGATTTTCCTCTGAAGGACATTTGCATATCTGCCAGTAAGGAGAAGGATATTGAAGCCAAGCTGACTCAGGTGGTGGAGAACTGGACCAATCAAAACTTGAGTTTTGCAACATTTAAGGGAAAGGGAGAGCTCCTGCTCAAAGGAACTGAATCAGGAGAAATTATCACTTTGATGGAGGATAGCTTGATGGTCTTAGGGTCCTTGCTAAGCAACAGGTAATTTTATAACTTGGGGGAGGAGTTTTAATTTGATATTTAGAGTTATTAAATCCTAAGTAAAAGCCCAGTTTTGCAGCTATGGCATCTCAGGATTCTGCCCTAAACTGCTAGATCTCATCTGTCCCTATATGAGATGTCTATTTTCCCTAATAATCATGGCTTCCATCTCTTTAATGGTACTCATCTCCCCTTCCCTATTTTTCCTGGTGGGCCCCATCATAATTATTCCCCCCTAAATTGGCAGCATATCCTTTGAAGATCCTGGCTGCGCTCTGAGAATCACCTCCTCATTTTACCTTCTCTCTCTCCCCTTTGTTCCTCTGACTTGTCATCATTGCCCTCCTTGGCTAACCCATTCAAACATCCACTCAGTGGCCCAAGGAAAGCCTGCTGGCCACCACATGAAAGCCATGTACCATTAAGGGCTTGGCACTGAGAGACTTGCAATTTTTATGGTGGAAAGTGGCTGGGGCCAGTGTGGCCTGAATGAGGCAATCTGTTGATCATGGATCTACTGGACAAGCTCGAAGGTGCCGTGATCTTGAGTGCAGCTTCAGGAAATTTCAGTGGGAGTCACTCAGATTAAGTATTCTGTCAGGTCTTCGATATGGGCATTAGCAACCTCTCTTCCCCTAGCTGACTGTGCTGTAGTTTGCAACTGTTCTTCGCCCTAACACATGTAATAAATATCTAATATCCTTTCTCCTGTTTGGGGGTGCTGGTTAATGAGTGGCATTCCGCATGACCTCTGGCCCTGGGGAAGTCTTGTATTTGGATAACGTGCTAATCTATCATGCTCCTAGTCCAGGGAGTTCTGGGTTGAATTTATTGAGGTCAAGATCCTAGAGTACATCCTTTGCTTTCAGGGAATCTGAATTGTCCTGGCAAAGGTGACCATAGGATGTTCAGTGTTTCCTAGACTTTGTGCGATGCTGCTTCCCCATGGTTCATTGCAAATTTTGCCATCCTGACTTCCTGATGATGACCTCTTGAAGAAGAAAGGGCAATAGATTCATCTGAGCAGTGTCTGCAGCCAAGGAATTCAGGATTTGAAGGCTTTCTTAAATTCATACTTACTTGGACATAACCTGATTAGTATAAAACCTATTTATGGTATTAAGAAACTCAATGCTGAGGCCCTGCTAGAAAGAGTATAAGGATATCTAAGAAGACTACCTTGACGTGACTTCAGAAGGAAACTGTGTGTCTCCATGGGTGAGACTTGACTGTAGATATTGCCTGGATTGTGACACTTCCTTGGTGGATCCCTGATTCTGTGGGACTTCATGGGTCTTCCTATCAGTCATGGTGTTTTTGACCACACAGAGTTGTGCAATGCAGGTACCTGGCCAAAGGACAGAAGCTGGTTTTGCTAGATTTTGTTTCAGCTCTCCCTTTTTCATGTTAGGAAGTTATATACCATCAGATGACTTTTTTAATTCTCTGTGCAGGACCATCTTTGGCCCTAAATATCTAGGTCCTTCATCTTCCTGAAATGCCTGCCCATGCCACCTTAGTCTGTTAATACTTGGCTTGATTTTGAAGGTGTTTTTGGCATGTTGGCTGCCTTTCAGCTCTAGACCAATGGCCAGAGGAATGGTATAAATTGGGTGTTGGGGAAAATGCCTCTTACTGCATTAACAACTGGATTACCTACCTCCTTGGGACAATTTTTGTACAACTCCATTTATAATTCCATGTATAACATAGTCTTCCAGAGAAGTTATGGGTTGCACTCTGGCATCAGACTATGCCCAGAACAACCTCATTAAATGTGTGAACATCTTCAAGTCGATCTGTCCTGGATCAAGAAAAGCTTGAAGCCTTTACTCAACAAGTGCTGCTCACAGGAAATGTCACTGTACCACATCAAAACTGTTTGCCATTGCCACTGAAGTCGTCAGCTGCTTGTTCTAACTATAGGTAGTTGGGATCTTTACCCAGTAGCTTCCCATCACTTTCTCCACGGCGTCTGTTCTATTTCTTGCCTTCCTTTGTTGTGCTCAGCTTCCTGGACCCCTTGTGCTCTTGTAAACACTTCAGCCAGCCCTGATGATGAGAAAACAGGAGGTATGCTATCTTGGGGTGGCTGTCCTGAGTCTTCAGCACTGAAGAATCCTAGTTGCAGTGCCTGGGCTGGTGGAATTTGCTGTCTGTGGTTGGGAAGTGCATAGAAGACCCCAAGCTTGACTCTGACCTTGTGGTAATCTTTCTCCAGGTGAACCTGATCATAACTAACCCTCTCCTGACCTTTTGGGATCTTATTTGTCCTGTCCCTTTAGAGATGGTCTCTTATTAGATGAAGACTTCAAGACCATTCATGAAAGAGAAATCCCTGGATAATGGTCTCTTTCCCTAGATTCAGTCGTTCCACGAACCAGTAACAAACAGAGTCTTACGTGTCTTACGTGTTACAGACAGCCCTCACTTGGATTTGGTTCACAGAAGTCCTGCAAAACCATCTCAGTCCTTGTTTTCCCTTCACTCATAAAGCACAATTCCTTTACTGGGCCTTTGTGCCCTAAAACTCAGCCTATTTTTCTATTCTATGACTGACACATGGGAATCATAAGTTAAATCACTGTAATTACATGAATTTTATTCATAAAAACCAAAAATTTTACTAGCTGTATGATATCTACTAGGGACTGCCCTTTTAGGACAAAACGTTCATTCCCAAAGGAATGTTTCTCCTGTAATTTACTTTGTTAGAACATACTGTTTTCTAAACCTTCCTTGAAATGTAATGTTTTCCATTCTTATTTTTTAGGTATAATGCTCCATTTAAAAAAAATATACAGAATTGGGTGTATAAATTGTCCACATCCTCAGATATCATTGAAGAGTGGCTAATAGTGCAGAATCTTTGGGTTTATCTTGAAGCTGTCTTTGTGGGTGGAGATATTGCCAAGCAGCTGCCTCAGGTAAATACGGCCTTTGTAATTACTGATAAAATAATTTGGTGTGTGTTGTGTATGTGTCTCTGTAAAAGTCTTCTCAAAGACCTATGGCCAAGGCTTGACTGTGTCGGGGGTTAGTGAACTATTAATACATCCCACTCGCCTGTTTTTTTTAAATAAAGTTTTATTGGAACACAGCCACATCCACTCATTTATATGTTGTCTGTGGCTGTTTTAGCACCACAACAGCAGAGCTGAGTATTTGTAACAGAGACCGTGTGGCCCACAAAGTCTAAAATCTTAACTCTCTGGCCCTTCACAGAAAAAGTTTGAAATAAAAATGCTGACCTCTGATTTACATTAGCAGAAAGAAGAGACTCACATAGTTTCAAACAATGAATAGTCTTGATGTTGTTTGAGGATGGGAGGTACATTCGAAGATAGTACTATTAAATTAACTAATTCAGCTCTCCCGAGAGTGAAGCTTGTCATATTCATTTGAGAGTGGTATTAAAATTAGTCTGTATTCTGTAAGCACAGATGAACCATTAGTAAGTCTACTACTAGCAGATCAGAAACGTACTGTGGGGAAAGAAACTTAGCCTTAGAAGACTATAACAAAACATTCACAACAGCCCTATTAGGGCCTTGTAAATAAATGCCAATAACTAATGGATAGGTCTATCAAGGTAACTTTCCTCTTATAAAATTAGTCCAGCTCTTCCTAAATTTCTGTATCTACAAACAGGATCTATATATATTACAAATAAAGAATAGAAATGCGCTGCTATGAACATTCGAGTGCAGGTGTCTTTTTCATAGAGCGACTTTTGCTCTTTTGGGTAGATGCCCAGTAACGGGATTGCTGGGTCAAATGGTAATTCTACTTGTATCTCATTGAGGTATCTCCATATTGCTTTC
>CAUYSK010067181.1:0-56514 GCA_963575035.1 Avahi laniger | reverse complement strand
CCTTCACTGATGATTATAATGAAAACATTATTAATCACCAAGAACATGTGTGGAGCACTTAGTACATACCAGCCACTGTTTTAAGCCCTTTCCATGTACTAAATTATCCAATCCTCACAAATACCCTGTGAAGTATGTGCTTTTATTCTCTTCTTTTAGGGAAAACAGAGACACAGAGATAGTTATGGGTTAAACTGTGTTCCCTCCAAAAGGTATGTTAATGTCCTGACCCCCCAGGATCTCAGAATGTGACCTTACTTGGAAATAGGGCTGTTGCCAATGTAGCGAAGATAAAATGGGGGGCCCTCAATCCAATCTTCTAAGAAGGAGAGACGCAGGGAGAACGTCGGGTGAGGGTGGAGGCGGCGATTGGCGTGATGAACCTACAAGCCAAGGAACAGCACACATCACTGGCACCCCCAGAAGCTGGGAGAGAGCCCGGAGCGGACTCTTACTCAGGGCCCTCAGGAGGAGTCACACCTTAATTTCTGACGTCAACACCTTAATTTCAGACGTCTGCCCTCCAGAACTGTGAGGGAATAACTTTCTGTTGTTCTGAGCCACCGGGTTTGGGCACTTTGTCATGGCAGCCCGAGGAAAGGAACACAGAGATGGCAAGCTGCTTGCCTGTGGTCGCACAGCGAGTTAGGCGGGAGAGGGGCCGTGAGCTCGGGGAGGAGAGTCAGAGCCTGCGCTCTCCCCTGCTTCTCTCCACTCTCCTCGCTTTGGGGCTAATGCTGGGAAGAGAAACGGTTAACACGTGTGCCGGAGAAGCTGGATAGGGCAGCCCTGCTGGAGTCCCCCTCCTTCCGTGCAAGAAGAGCCTGCCACAGCCTCTCAGACAGATGGTCGCCCAGCGTGTGCCTAAATACCTGCCGGGAGGCTGTGCTGTGTGCCCTGTGCGGAGCGGGCGTGAGCGCTGGACTTGGAATTCTTGTTCTGCTTCCCATCGGCTGGGTGACCTTGGCCGAGGAGCTTAGCTCCCCCTCGCCTCAGTTTCCTCGTCAGTAAACAAGGGCAACCAGTCCTACCGCACAGTGCCATTATGGTCGAGGTGGCAGTGGCAGTGACCACAAAGACAGGAGAGAAGAAGCAGACACCCCCGCTCCGGGAGCCCTCACGGGTGGGCCCTCCCTCCTTCCCACCTCTCGCCCTGGCTTTGTCTGGGCTGGGCCAACTGTGGCGGCTCAAGTTCAGCGCTTAGTATGCACGCCCCTTCCTAAGCTTCCAAGTGGGTTGAGCTACGTGAAAAATTAATTGTGTATTTTTCTCTCCTTTTTTTTTTTCAAGTGGAGAAATTATTGAGGGCTTTGGGGAAGAGGGGCAGCTATTTGCTATGCAACAGCTCGTCCCCTCAGCCATCACCCCGGCGTGTTCAGCAAATGACTCTTCTATTCTCTTCCCAGCAGGTGGTCTCGCAGCTACATGTGTTCCGTGCATCCGACAGGGTGCTCCGGGGAATGCAATGTGGTGATGACTGCTGTTTCCAATTACTGCCCTATCAGGAGGCAAAGGAAAGAGACTTCACCAGCCTGGTGGGCCACAGAGGAAGCACTGATGGTCCTCGTTGTCGGGTACCTGGAGTTGACAGGGCCTGGTCGCCTCAGTGGTCACTAGAGGGTGAGAACTTGACTTTCCCTGAATGAACTTAACATCTGAATGACTGACAAGGACACAGCCATCAGTAAGTCCATATTCGCTGAGCACCTAGGGTGTCCCTGGTTCTGTGTAAGCACGGGGCCGGGTCGAGGGCGGACAAGCAGTGAGAACACACAGCACTATCCTTTGGGAAACTTAAATTATAGTTGGGGATGGAAACGAAAGAAACAAAGAGAGAAAAAATAGCTCTGTTCATCCATTCAATAGCATTTATTGAGAACTGCCCTCGTGGAGTTTATAGTCTAATGGGAGAGAGAGACATTAATCAAATACTATCACAAATATGTAGCTGCAAAGCAATGCTACGGAAGGAAAGTGTGGGGGCTGTTAGGGTGTAAGTGGGGATCTGACTTGTTCTGGGCAGAGAGGGATTCCCGGGTGCCGTGCTATAGGCTCTAACCACGGAAACGGAAAAAGAAATGTTGACTCCAGGAAGTGTTTGGAAAGAGTGAACGAGCTGTGTGGACAGACGTAGGGGTGAAGGAGATGGATGTTAAACCTGACTTCTAAGCTTCTAACCAGAATAACTGGAAATCGAAGGTGCCATTGTCAGGCAGGACGGCAGGGCGGGGAGTCACTTGGAGAAGCAGGGAGAAGCAGGGGGCGTGCCGGGCTCCGTGGGTGGACGGGGTGAGCGGGAGGCTGCGGGACAGGAGCGCAGAGCCCCACCGAGGGGCACTCGTGCTGGGACTCTACAGGAAGCAAAACTGTGGGGAGGCGAAGGCTGGGCTAAGTTCTCAACCTTGGGAACTGCTCACAGCTGGGGTGTTAGATGGAGAAAGGGAACTCGCACTGCAGGACGACCACCGCGTACGTGGACCTGTGCTAGGTATCTGTACTAGGCCATCGTGTGGGGTCACTGGACAGTAAGACTCAGAAACCTAAAGTCGTTCCTGTAAAGTGTGTGTGCTGTGTGTATTGTGTGTGCGTGTTGTGTCTGTACGGTGTGCGTGTGTGTGTCTCTGGTGTCACGAAATCCCAGAGCAGGAAACCGCTGGGCCCCCTGGGACTTGACCTCGGCAGCCAGGAATGGCAGCTCCTCCTTCCTTCTCTCCTGGGACACGCGGCCTCTCGCCTCTGCCTTTCTCCGAGGCAGTGGGCCTGTCCCTTTCCCTGCTTCTCTCTGCTGACCATTGGATGCCTTCCTTTCTACTCCATGGCCTTACTGGGCTTTTTAGTTCAAGAGTCCAACATTATCTATTTGTTTAATAAAAATGTATTGAACACCCACAGTGTGTCAGGTGGTATTTTCAGGTACTGGGGATGCAGCAGATATCAAAGCAGGCACCCTGCCCTCATGAGCTGACGTTCTTGTGGGGCCGCCGTCTTGCAGTGAAGAAAAATGAAGCTGAGTGAGGGTCTGGGGTGGTGCTGACCTGGGGGCCTCTCTGCTTCCTGGATGTCAGCAGGGGCCTGACCCACGTGGGCAAGCGAGTGATCTGTGCAGCATCCTGGACAGAGAGGAGAGTCTGGGTGAAGACCCTGGGGCAGGCACACCAAGAGGCGTCCATGGGCCAGCTAGGGACAGTGCGGCTTGTGTGGTGAGGGAGAGACACAGGGGACAAGTTGCAGGAGGCAAGGCGGGTTCAAGTCACACAAAGCCACCAGCCACGGAGAGGTGGGAGAAGGCGGGTACAAGGGGGGGACATGGGTCATAGCCGCATGACGGTGCTCTGGGCACTGCGCGGAGACCAGTGGTGGGAGGAAGGGTGGACAGAGGGAGCAGCTGGGAGATCATGATGGCCCCAACTAGGGTGCAAGCCAAGGAGGTGGTGAGAAAACGTCAGATTCTGGACAGATTTGAAGGTTGAGCTGATACAGCTGCTGGCAGATCTAACCAATTCGTTTCTAGATCTTCTAGTTCAGGTCGATGGGAGAGAGAAGCACGTAGGTCCCACACAGCCTGTGGATTAGCTGACCGGAGGCACGAGACAGGACCAAGCATTGCAAGGCAGCCCTCAGGCAAGTGAGTTAGGAAAGATTCCCAGTACGGGGGTCTGGCTGGTCTGTGGTTGGCATGTTCCGCTTCTTCTGCCAGCTCATTTAATAATGCGCATGACAGCCTGTGAGGGAGGTGTCTTTATTCCACAGTTTTCTATTTGAGAACCAGGGCTCAGAGAGGATGAGTAACCTGCCCAAGGCCACACAGCTGGTGGAAGGAAGCATGTGGGTTTGACCTTTTGGAGTCTATCTGATTCTAAAGCCTGGGCTGCCCCTGCAAAGTCAGGCTGCCTCGCAGGGATGAAGAAGAAATGCCACAGACGGAGGTTCGGGAGAGGCGAGGTCGTGGAGATTGCCACAGGAGCATTTGGAGGAGGAGGAAGTGGTTAACCGTGCCCGGGCTAAAGAGAAGCCAACCAAGGTGAAGGTGCGACCTGAGAGGCTGCGTTTGGCGTTTGCACAGGTGGAGAGCCAAAGCCGGTGAGGTGCAAATGAGGCAGGTGGCTGAAGTGAGCAGCAGCGAGAGGCAGTACCCAGGAAGAGTGCGGCCCTTCCCCCGCCCCCCGTGTTCCCTGTGGACCAGTTCCAGCTCTCTGGCTCCATGTCATCCCCTCTCTGGCTGGCAGAGCAGCACCTGCCCGGGCCTTGTCATTTCAGGGCAGAGGTGGGGGCTGGGAGATCACTGACGACTGTTCAAGTCGATGGGGAGGTGATTATAACCCTCCCCATGGAAGGGCAGTGAATACTTGAACAACAACGCAGTCTACCCTAGGACCTGCCTCCGAGAGTTTAGAAAGCACGCAGCGCAGGTCTCGGCATAGAGCTCGACAATGGTAGCTGCTGCTGTTGCAGAATTAACAGGGCGCGGCGCCCTGGAAGGCAATTGCTGGTCGCACCCGGGCAAAGTTCTCATCGCTCTCAGTAAGTAGTTTGTCTGTGACAGAAAAGGCAATGGAGCCCGTGGCTTGCTCGGGACATAAGCCCTGCGGTGACCACAGGGCCCTGCTCACACCCCTGCCCCGAGCCCCGCAGCCTGGCCTGCGTCCCGACTCCCTGAGCATCCTGGTCTGCCCCTTTGCTGCCACACCTGTTCCGTTTCTGCCTCAGCTCCTCCCTCTGTCAGGCACCTCTCCCCTCTCCTCGCAATGTCGTCTGTTTGTTTCTAACAGAAATTTGGGCAGAGACCTTTCACAATTACAGGTTTTGGTCAAGATCTCTAGCTAGCCAAGTTGCAATGGAGTGATGATTTCTTACTTCCCAGAGTGCAGTGAGGAGACTTTTTCTTCCAGCTCGATTTCTAATAGACAAAAAGAAAAGGCAAAGATGGGGGGCAGCTTCAGTTCTCACAAACCCAGGGAACCCACTCTGGGTGGGACCGTCACCGTTCCCCCGGGCTGCGTTGAGTGTGAGCCCTCGTGCCGTGGTCGGGGTTGGCTACTGTATACAAATTCGTTTTTCAAAAATTGGGGCGGATGTGGTCTAATTAGGACTTCACATTTTAAAAGAATGACACTGCTGATATTTATGTACCCGTGAGCGTGCGGTTTATGTAGACCTGTAATGGCGGCTGAGAAAGGACGATTTTGCTTCCACGAACTGCGACAGCTGTGAGAGAGGGGCGAGGAGCGGGCGCAATAGCTACGTCCGGGAACCAGGAGGGGGAAGGCCCAGGTAGGAGAGGGTGGTGCCCGTAATGGGCTTTAACTTTTGCCTGGGCCACAGGCTCAGATTTAACGATTCTTAAGGTATTTTTTCACTTGATTTTCATATTTGAACCTCATGACAACCTTGAGAGGCAGAAAGATCTCATATTATTATCTGTGTTTTCATATACGCAATAAATGACTCTCAAGGAGGTTAAATGATTTAGCTGAGGACACGTGGCCAGTAAAGGAAAGAGGACAACTATTTTGACTCCTTGCTACATGTTATTCTTATTACTCTGAGCAGCCTCTTGAAGGTGAATGGAGGTTTTACAAATGAGTAACCATCATTCCTTCCTTCCCCAGGAATTCTGGACGTGTCCAAATGATTTTGTTGGGGAACGGGCAAAGGTAGCAGAAAGCAAGTTAAACGAAGGCTGAGTGTTGGCCGTGAGTTGCACAAACTACGTCAGTTGAGTTCAGGTCCATCCGTCCGGGGCTGCAGCCACGTTCTTACAAACTGAGATGGTGACAAGATTTAGTAATAGGTGAGTTTTAGGTATCAGCTTGTGTTCCTTGGTTGCAAACAACAGAGATCAACTTGGATAAAATGTGTTGGACGTACTTCAGACAGCTCATGGAGTCTGGGGAAGACTGAAGAATTAGGTTTGGAAAAGGGCATAGGCCAGGCAGCTAGAGGGGTGAGAAGGCAGGAGCCAGTTGGGGTAGACTCAGGCACTGCTGCCGGAATGAATGGGGGAGGGCCGGGCCCACCCAACGTGAGTCACGAGCTCTCTCCTTGGCTCGGGCCTCGTTGGCAGCCCCACTAAAATGACCTGCAGTCAGAAAAGGAAAACAGAGTTTGCAGTTACTAAAAGAGGAGGAGGAGACGGATGCTGGGAAGACAATGACCATCCTCCACCCGGACTACCCCACCTGCATTCAGTCCTCCAGGAGAGGAGCGTTTTTGCCAACCCCTGTCCAAGATCTTCTATGACGTGGAAAGAAGGGGATTGGTAAGAAGGGTTGGGGTGACAGAGGAACAAATCAATCAATGCAGGCAGTGACTTGTGGAGAGAGATGGAAGGTCCGCCTGCCTCCCCAGGCAATGGGGCCGAAGGGGGAATTTGGGGTTTGGAGTATCTCCCAGACAGCATCACACAGGCAGGGAGGAGGTGCTTTAGAGACGCGTTGTGATGAGTTATGCATTAAATCCCTTTCGATGCATTTTGTGAGCTATGAGCTAAGACGAGCAGTTCCTTTAATTTCATGTGGCCCCTGAATTGTGCGATTTTGAATGTGACTTTGTGCACTGATTATCATGTGGGGGCCTGGATTTTCTTAGGGTCACAGTGATGTTTACTGTTCATCATCAGAATTCTTGGGAAGCGAGCGGCCTGCAATTAGAAGGGCAGGCAGACGAGTATGCCTGGGTTGTTCCGTTCCCTCCTTTTCTTTGTCCTGGTTCTAGAATTACTCATCTTAGTTTATCCATGAGGAACATTTAAAATTTGCTTAAACTTTCCTTAAGGAAGCACAACCTGTGACAGCTTTATTTTCTAAAAAAGTATTTCTGGTCAGGGGTTAGGATGTACTTGGATGGGCCCTAAATTTCCATTATTATTGTTCCCTGGTAAATAGCTCATCATTTTTATTATAAAATAAGAACTCGAGTGTACCATTTTATAGATAAGAAAATTGAAGCATATGATCTAGCTCATAAAAGTTTAATTAGGCTAGTCTGTAATGTTATTTAGAAGCCAATATTATTATCGTCATAGCAACTAACTTTTGAGTAAGCATTTTACATGTGTAGCCACCCTATGAGCTAGATTTACTATTATCTCCGTTTCACAGATGAGAAAATTTACTTGTTTACAGTCAAACAGATAATAAGAGAGAGTGTCCTATACTAGCCCGTCTGCCTGCAGAACCCACTCCCTGAATGCCGACCTTGTTCTAGACTGCAGGCAGCAATCCAGTTAGCTACTCGGTGACCCGGACTCTGACACGATCAATCCCTAACTAGTTCTAGCTACTAGTTGCACTTATTTATCATGACTGCTCTAAAATTCAGAACCCAGTCTATTATGCCGATATTACTAAAAGAACTAAAAAAAAAGTCCATTGGTAAGTTAATGAATCAATTTTTGATTAATTAGAATTTGCTAATTAATTAATTGATAATTTTTTGGGGTGAGCTATTTACAATGTACTAGGATCTGTGGACACATGAGTGAGATAACAAAATAAGATCCCTGCCTTCAAGGAACATAGAGCCTGGTGGAAATGTCAGATGATAAATAATTGTGAAAAATAAACATATAATTACAGAGTCTGATGGTGGTAATTTGATCGAGGGAGAATTGCAGTGGCCGTGTGGCTGGAGAGCGGAGGGATGAAGGGGAAGTGATTGCACAGGCCAGGCTCTGCCATCCTGCCACCCAGCAAACGTCCGGTGAATGTCCTGCAGGTGACCGACATTGCGCCAACTGCCGTGGAGGGTATGAGGCGATGAAGATGTAGTCCTCGCTCTCGACGGGAGCTCAGGGGAGAAAACACACGAACACAAATAACCATAACCTTGTGCCACGACAACGTGAACAAAGATGACAGTCGTGGCTGGAATAGCTTACATTTACTGGCACGATTTAAAGTTCCCCACGTGAAATAACTCATTAATCCCTACGGCAATCCTGCTAGGTGAGTTCTATTGTCACAGCCGCATGGACGGGGCAGGGATAGAGGGCAGCCAGCAAGGACACATCTCAGGTTTGTGCCTGGGGCTAGGGCAGGAGGGAATGGCAGAGAGTGTCAGGAAGGGCTGGGAAGTGGCGTGAGGGCAGCGAGGTGTTACCGGCATCCAGAGGAGGGAGAGCGCCCTGCTGGCCCGAGGAGGCAGGAGAAGCTTCCTGGAGGAGTGGCTACTTGACATGGGCGTGGAAGGTTGGGGAGACTTTTGGAGGCAGAGACTGGGGCTGTCAGCAGAGAGAGTGACATGCCCGGAAGCAGGAGCTGTGGCCAATGCGGGGGCTGGGCCAGTTCTCTGCGGCAGCTGTGTGGGGCACGCCTGGAGGGCTTCTTACCGTACAGAGTCCTGGTAGCCACCCCACGACAGTGTCAGCAAGTAAGGTTGAGTCAGGCCTGGAAATCCCCACTTTTATAAACACCCCCGAGCATGTGACCCTCAGACAGGTGTTTGTGGCATTTGTGGGGGGCCGTGTGGGGCTGTGTGGGACAGTAAGAGGAGGCAGGGTGTGGCTAGACTGTGTGTGGCCTGGGACTCGGGGCTGGGAAATGTGATTTGTTGGGTGGGGAAGCTGAGAAGAGGCACCATCTGGGCCAGGCTCTGGGAGGGCCAGTCTGGTCCAGGGTGCTGGGAAGGCGTGGAGACTAGTCAGTGGCTAGTTAAATGGCCATGCAAAAGGCACGTAGACTGGGATGGTGGCAGTGGGTGTGACGAGAGAGCCTGAGTATGTCCTTGGGGCAGAGTCAGCAGGACATGCTGCCCAGTGGAGGGGGGTTGGGGCAGAGAGCAGCTGGGACCGCCTCTGGATGGTGGCCAGTCTGACACCGTGTCTCTAGTGAGGTTTCTGCTCCAGGGGGAACGATGAGGGCTGGGTGTCTGGCCCGAATCTTTCTCTCCTCACTACGTCTCTAAGAATTCTCCCTGGAAGAAGCTTTCTATGTATCTTAGACGCTCAAGAAACATTCCACAGATCTTCTGTCTAAAAGGGACAGGTCCTTTAGTTTACAGAATAAGAAAGGAAGGTGGATTCAGGAACAGTGACCTCAAGACCAAGGCTGAGGAACGACCTGCTGGCTGAGTGGTTTGCTTTGGCTCAAACACAGGACAGTCTCAGCCAAGTAACAATAATGTCGATAACTAAAACAATAACAGCTAGTGGGTACTTACCACCAGGTAACCGCTGTGTTAGGATCTTCATCTACATCGTCTCCTTTACCTCTTGCCGCCCTGAGGAATGTTAATTGGGTTCTTCTTGGCGCTAGTTAACGGGTGAAGAAATGGAGGCTTAGAAAGATGAAGTAATTTGCTCCAAGTGCCAGAGCCAGGGCAGAGCCAGGGTTCTGTTTGAGCAACGGAGGGGAGGCACTGCCTGCAGCGAAGTGGCACTTGAAAGGGACACGAGGACGTCGCAGAGAGGAAAGAGCACTGGGCCCTGAGCCAGAATACCCTGGGCTGAGTCCCAGCTCTGCCATCTCCAGAGTCACTTGAAACAAAGCCCAGTTCTCGTCCTTGTGAAACGTCAATAGTGGCACCTGCGCTCCCAGCCTCGGCAGTGGTCAGGCTCAAACACAAAGTGGGAAGGTGTCAGGAACACAGGCTGCCCTTCTATACCCGCTCCCACGCAGAGGGGACCCACGATGCTGCCACTTATTAATTTGAAAGCAAAGTCTCAAGAGAGGGTGGAAGGGACGGTTATACTCAGCTTTGCTCGGCTCAGCAAACCCCCAGGGCCACCTTGGTGTCCGAAGTTGTGCCTGGAGGTTATCACAAGACTCTTGGTGATGGGTCCTCGTCTGAAGGGGCAGGGGAAGGACATAACATGTGCTCGGCAGCCCTTCTACACTACAGTGCAGGGAAGAGCAGCGCAGGAACGGCGGGAATGAACCACACAATGGAGGTGTCCTTTTCCATGAACTTCAAAACCTGGGAGATGGCTGGATCGATAGACTGTCATTTTGAAAACCACTGAAGGACAGGAATATAATGATAATCAGCAGGGCACATGTATTTACTAGATACAAATCTTATAAAATGGAAACATTTTCTTTCCATCAGAAAATAACTGGTTTTGGTGTAGGGCCAACAAAAATTGGATGTAGAAGAATATTGTGGCTCAAGGAAGAAATTACTTTTCTCTGAACAGTAACTTGGGGAACTTGCAGATATACTAGTTCTTCTAAGTGAGGGGGGATAAAGAAAAAGAAAAGAAGAACTGCATCTCGGTTGGAATTTGTTTATATTGAGAACACGGTCAAGTTCACCTTCCATCAAAGGTGAAATTCTTCCACTGAGGCAAGATTGGACTGGGACCCCCACGCTGTGGAGGAAGAATGTTTATTGATTAAGTTCATGCTTTTACGAGAGGAGAAATGCCCTGGGTTTCTCTGAACCTATTTTATGGAGTAACTGTTTCTTATGGTGATGTATTTTGTCCCCGGGCATCGGCGCCACAGGGCCTGGTGGGCCTCAGTTGCCTCGGGCAAGTATCAAGTATTTTGTTTTTCTAAACTAGACACCAAGAAAATTTAGGGCAGAAGTACAACCCTCTGCCTCTGCAGGCTCCCTTCCCCCAGCCCATCCCTGATCCAGGGTGAGACCTTCAGGAACCTTCCGGATCCGGGTGCAAGCTTTCTTGACCAGCCTCTTAGCACCAGATGTAGGGTGACCTCCGGGTCACTGTGGGTGTCTGCCGGGGTTGATTGTTTAATCTGGCGCTGTCTGTCTGATATATGACCAGGAGGATCTGTCAGATGGGGTTTATCTTGCCTCATTAACAAATGCAATAAAGCCTCTGTGTGTCATGATCTGTAGCACTCGGGTTGACAAAGTGTCCACAAGTCCGTTCGGCCGGGTCCACCCACATGGTTCTTCCACAACTACTGCTGGTGTATGTGTGAGTCTTGTCACTCGTTCATCTACCCAGCATCTACTTGGCACCCACAGTGCCAGGCACTGTGATAGAAGCCGCTGATATGGAAATAATTAAGACACTCCCAGGTCTTACAAGCCCAGAGTGTGGCCGGGAAGGCCGGCACGTAAACACGTGGCTGTGGTTCAGTGCGGCAAATGTAAAGATGGAGGTGACGGTGTCAGGGGAGGGGGGGGAAGTGGATAACTGCTCTCATGGGTCAAGAAAGGCTTTCTAGAAGATGAGGGAGGAGATGGTTTTCTGGGTCGTAAAGGACCTGGTAAGTGCTCCTTGGGCAGTCCAGGTTGTAAAGCCCTTAGAGATGGGACCTGCCAATGTGGACTGAGAGGGAGAGAGGGGACATCCGGGAGAAATCCGGATGCTGTCACGAGAAGGAAGGGAACTAGACACCAGGCAGGCACAAATGATAGCAGAGTTTTACTTCTTGAATTCCCAACAAGATCTAGGTTCCTTGAGCTGGAAACCTCAAGCATAAATGCGTCTTGACTGCCCCCCAGGAAGTGGGATCCCACAGTAGACGCTGCAGAACCACCTGTCCATTCAGCTGCCGCTCGGCCACCTGGGAAGTGGCGGCCAACATGGACCTGCCCCAGAAGAGTCTGTGGAATTGTCCTCGACATCCAGCCACCTTCGTCCCTCTTATCTGCTTTTTGTGCCCCAAGGACAGCAAGCACCTTATCATCTGGGGGTGCCCTAGTGTCTTCCTGACTGGGGGCTGCCCCTGGAGGGCTAGCGGGTCCACCTGAGCAGTTCTTGATTCTCATCAGCCGCTCTGGCCAGACAGGGTGGCACGATGATTCATGTCACTCAAAACGGAAACATCTTCCAACAAACGGGAATTGCCGCTATGTAGGGCGCTCCAGACAGTGTACTTTACATTAATTAAAGTGACAGGGAGCTATTCAGCCCTCAGCTGAAAATTGTCTCTAACAGATGATTAGATATATGGGGTTTTCACGCTTCATGGCTCCAGGCAGACTGAGAAGGAAAGGAGGTCGGAGTGAGAGCAGACATGGCGCTTGGAGCAGGGACGACCCCTGGGAGCAGGGAGGCCTTTGGAAGCAGCGCTCCAAGCTGGGATGGGCCAAGGTCAGATCCAATGTCATGAATGACCCAATTTATCTGCTACCTCTTCCAGCGGTTTCTTGGCCAGAGGAGAGGCCCTGCAGTAGAGGGGAGACAGCACCAGACCAGGGAGTAGGGAATTGAAAGTCAGGTCCCACCGCTTTGAATTAGCTGAGTCAATTGGGATAAGTCCCTGTCAGTGCCTCAGTTTCCTTATCTGTAGAATGGGGCTGGCCTGTCTGTGAGAGGTGTTGTGAGCATAGCCCAGGATATTAGTTCCTCTGAGCTTCACCTGTTTTCTCATCTGTGCATGAGAGAGGGGCTAAATCTTTAAGCCCCTTTCAGTCTGAAATCTAATAGCTATTTTGAAAAATAAGAAATTATGGTACAAATACTTGGTATTGTTATTGTGATTATTTCAAATGGCAAACTAAAGATCTTGCTAAGGAGCTTAATAACCTGCTATTCTCTACTGGTCAGTGCTTAGCAAAAGTGAGCGAGGCAATCCAGGACTTATGACTGACCAGGACACCTCTTGGGAACAATATCAGGACAGCCTGCCTGGAAAGGAGGATTCCACGACAAAGTGAGTCGTAAAGGAAATTGCCGTCATCTCTCTCTTACAAGTTATTGAAACTCATTTGACAGCAAAAAGGATATTTTTGCTAAGGAATAGGTATTGCAGTAAAAAAATTAATCTGGTTTTTGGCTAGATCAATAAAAAAAATATCATCCAAGTGTGGACTGGGGAGAAGTACAAAGAGGAGCAAGACTTCTTTTGCATTCATTTTTGGGAGGCAGGACATCTGAGCATGACGCATCTAATAAAGGTAAGTTAGATAAGAATGTAATGCAAACCTATGGGGTCTGGGGGTTGTCCCAAAGTGAGGGAGTGGCAGAGAGTAGCCTGTGAGGGTTAGAACAGAGATACTGTTGGGAGCCAAGTTCATGGAGCTTGAGGTTTAAGAACACACAGTAAGAGGCCAAGACAGCAGCCTTCCTGGCTCCTCCAGAAGCGGAGGCTCAGGGAGGCAGGTGGAGGAGGGAGGCGCCATGGGCCGTACCTCTCAGGCACCTCCACACTGTGACAGTTGGGGCTTCCTTAAACACAGACAGGTGATCGACGCCCTCTTGTTACTTCTACTTCACAGAATTCACTCAAGAGCTTGGCAGATTTTGAGATCTCCTGATAAGTCTTTCAAGAAAGAGGTTTAGGAAAGTCTTTGTCCATAATACAATGGTAAATCACCCATTCGTACCAGCCAGGCTTTCTCCTGCAGAAAACAGAAGGTGTCTGAAAAGCACACTGAACCCAGATGGCCCAACCTTGGGATCTTGGACAAGTCACTTAAATTCCCAGGTTCTCAGTTTTCTTACTGGTAAAATGGGGTTAATTCTCACAGAGCTAGTGTGAATCTCGGAATCAAAAGAGAATATTCTATGTGGATGGGCTTTGTTGACTTTGAACTTGTTATTGAAAGCTAAAAACATTGTCTGATGCAGCTTCTCCACGTACTAGTTCTTTGAGCCCTCTTTCTTTGCCTGAAAAATGGAGAAAATTCATGACATCACCTGTCACTCAGGGTCATTTTCAAAATGAAACGAGGTGCATGTGTGGAGTGTGTACTATAGTGCCAGGCTCACGGTGCCCGGGGAGTCCACATTTGTCCCTCCTCTTTCCCAGTGGTTCAGCTAAATTGCAAAGCTCAGTCATAAGGAAAACTTGAAGCCTTCTAGAAAAAGTCTCCATGGAAAACACCTGGCAACTGTCACCTCTGGAGAAGATCTAAGAATTAAAAACAGCTTTAGGTCACCTGTTCGGTCCAGCAATCCACAAGCAGGTAGACATCTTTACAGAGACAGCATACGCCCTGTAGCAACTGTAGTGCAGGCAGAAGCCTACCCAGACCTTCCCTCCTTCTTCCTGGGCCTCCAATGAAGGCAAATGAGGTGCAGGTGACAAAGGGTGTGAGGCCAGCAGAGAGGGACCTCCGGAATCTGCCTCCCACAGTGGCCCTGCCCACCTGTCTGAGCTAAGGTGGCCCCTCTGTGGTCCAGCAGCTGCTTCACCGAGGATTGGAGGTGATGCCAGATGGTTCTACCAGCCCAGGGCTCCATGACGGATGGGGTAATTGAGCGCTGCGCGTTCTGTGCCGAGCAGGCAGTAAATCCTTGTTTGTCAGATCACCCTAAGTACCGGGTAGCGCTTTGCACTGACACAGGAAACCTCAAACCTTCCAACATCAGAGCTTGATTTGCCTCTCTTTCAGGCACTTACTTGTCTTGAGACTTCCTCTGCCTCTGGACAGATTGTCCGGATTCTACTGTCCTCATCCCATTGCCTTCTCCATTGCTCAGCAGGGCTGGCTGACTCAGAGTTCCACCGCAGTCCTTCCTCTCCAGGGGCAATGCCACCCACTGCCCGGCCGCCATCATCACATCCCGCGGATGCTACCTGCGTGTCTGTCTCCAGCCCTCCCTGCCTCCTGAGCTCCGTATCCACATCTCCAATTGCCTGCTAAGACAGGCTCACTTGAATGCCCCACGGGGACCTCACACCTGGAGCATCCCAGGCCAAACTCACTGTTTCTTCTACATTTTGGTAAACACATTTCTCCTCCTGTTTCCTAACCTGTTTTATAGCATCATCACTCGACTTGAGATCGTTTTTGAAACTTCCTTCTCATCTCACCAGTCATCAGGTTAGGGATAAAAAAGCCCTCTAACTCATTTCCTTGCTATCCATCTTCCATACCATTGCCAGGGTTATACTGTTAAAAATCAGATCTGTTTATATTTTTCCATTGCTCAGAAGCCTCTTAAGGCCTTCCATGGTATACCAGAGAAAGGCCACACTCTAGTATGCCTGTCACATTTCAACCTTCATTCCCGCCTGTGCCCATGTCCCTCAGCCTTTTCCTTGCCCAGTCACACCTGAGGGCTCCGTAAGAGTGACTCACTACTTTGGTTATACTTACAGGGGAAGGTGGGAGGGAACCCGCTAGGTGGGCATTTCGGAATCTGGGTTGGAGGCAGGGATAGTAACCCCCCCTCCTCCCCCCGAGGGCCTGGCACACAAGCCCCTGCCGAGCCTGGCATGTTTCTTGCCGTTTCCCTCATCACCCTGCTCCATCCCGGACTCTCTCAGCTCTGAGCGTCCAGCCACGCCGCTCTATAGGCTGGGTTTTCCTTCCTTTCTACTCTGCTGTTGCCAGATCTCAGGGGCTACATTGAGATGTTCCATTAAAGTTGGAGATGAGATTGCTCTCTTGGGAGTTAAGCAAGAGCGGAGCATGTCTGAGCCTGGGCTCCTCTAGGAAGCAGAGCTGAGGCCCAGGTGAATGTGCTCTGCGTTACGGGAGGGGTAGAAGCCAGGGCAGGAAGCGGAGGGAAGAACCGGGCAAGGCAAGGGGAGCCGGGAAGCGGTGCCAGCCACTGCCCAGCAGCCTTGTGGCCCTGCTTCCCCACAAGCTGCGGAGACACAGCAGGGCACCTGGCGGGGGAGGTGACCGGCAGACACCACGCTGCAAAGCAGCCGATGGAAAGGAGGACCAAGGACGTTCATCTGCCTGACTCCCTCGCTTCTCTCTCTGCCCGGGCTGAGTGCCCCACACCAAGCTGACGCCTCTGCACTTCTGGGTTCATTGTCCAGCCCTTAGTCACCACTCGGGAGCCAGATTCCCTGCTTTATGGGATGGCAATTCATCCAAGCCTACACATGGACGGATGACTCGGGGAATCAGGCTCAGAGTGTGGGGACATGACATGCAGTCCCGGAGCTTCCGTTTGCACCAGAGGGTAAGTAGTATCCTATAGAATAGAATGCAAAATCTGTATCAAATATTAAGGTGGAACTTAAGACTTTAAAGAAAATGTGTCTGTGGAATTTGCCTTAGGCTGTGCCGCCAGCTCTCTGTGGGGTACAGATTTGTTTTTTCCGTAAAGGACCTGAGTTACATTGGATTAGAGCACAGACATGTGAAGGCATCTGTAGGAGAGCATGGGGAGTTCCCAGCCAGGAGGCCTTGGCTGTCACCGAGCAAATGTGTGAGCTGTGGCTTGTCAGCAGCCAGACCCCAGGAACAGGAGTACGGGTCTTGGCCACTAAGCTTCCAGGCCTACTGAAAAAGGCAGTCCCCATGTGGAGACCGAGTGTACCCAGCACACTGTAAATTCTCCCACTCTGTTAACAGGAGCATATAATAATAAGTCGTAGGCTGCAGGGAAAATGTTTAATTTTTCCTCCTAGTACCTGCTCATCCTATTTTTATTATTAGCCCTTAATTAATATTTGTGATCCACCATCCCTCATTCCAAGGCCACATATTTTAGGCCTGCTCCAACCCCTGATTCAAGGGGCGAAGCATGGGACCAGCCCAGGCTAATGAGCACTTGTCGTTCCCCGGACTACACTGTGTGAAGCTTAGGACTCTGGTAGGTCTCCTAGAAAAGAAGCTGTGTCGTCAATTAGTTTTGGAGTTGGGAGTGTGAGGCTGGAGCTGCTGCAGCCGCCTTGCCACCATGTGGAGAGAACTTACCTGCCAATAGAGCCAACGAAGAGGAACTGGGACAAGAGATGTAAAGAGAGAAAATGGATCCCTTTGAGCCCTTGTATTAAGTCATACCCAAGGTCAGCTCTGCTTCTGGCTTTCTCAGTTGTATGAATCCTTTTTGCTTAAGCTGGTTGGGCTGGGTTTTCTGTCATTTGCAACCATAAGAATTCTAATGACCTCTTGTACATCAGACCATCTAAGCCTGATGGCAATTCTTCATTTGCTTCCTCTCACTTTCCTTCATTTCGTTTCATTGTTGTCAAGCTGACTTCTGATTATTGTTGATTTTCCAAGTGGGTCTTCCCAGGGGGAATGAATGTACTACTCACGTATGTTCCCATCTGAATACCAGGTTTTTGTTTGTTTGTTTGTTTTCATTGTGAGGGAGTAAGTAGGTTTCTGATTTTATAATTTGGTCAAGGTGACCCTGTTTCCTTAGAGAAGGTGCAATTGGGTTTCCGGCTTACAAGATTGAGGGTCAGGTCCTGGATTGCGGAAAACTGACCAGAGTGGTAAATGCAGCATCTGGGCCTTTTCCCTTGAAGAACATCCTGGTAGCAACATGTGGCTCTCTGAGCATCAAAAACATTTTACACTCTTGTCCTTCAAGAACCATCTGAACTGTCTCCCCCTCCTCCTCCTTTCACATTCATTGACTCATCTATTTAGTAATTACTTACCTAGGGCCAGGTATGCATAGCGAAAAACACAGGCAACAGTGCAGTGGTGGAGGGAAAGCTGAGCACCAGTGTCAGGTGGAGCAGACCCCAAGGGGTGCGGAGGTCAGAGCGGATCAGGGTCGTGCAGTGAGTGGCTGGGCATGGTGGCAGGAGCATCTGTGGTCTTGAACCGTGGCACAAAATCTGCAGCAGCACAGAGCACAGCAGAGATTAGCATCAAAGACAACTGGCAGTGGCCAAGAGGAGCATCCAAATCAGTAGCCTGCGAGAATGAGGTACACCAGGCATGTGTCACTAACGAGGGCCAGTGGAGTGACAGGAGACAGTGGAGTTGAATGGTGGACAGAGACTGGAGCAGGGACAGATTTTGGTTATAAGTGGAAATTGCTCTTCATTCCTCTGGAGATTCTTAAGGAGACACAAGAAGGTAGAGGAATGAGATCCTGCAACTTGGTAGGTGCGGGAAATTGATCTAAAGGACATACTACAAACTATTAAAGCAACTTGGCCTAGGGTAACACCTAAGGGAGATTTTGGTTTATAACTGTTGTCCCCGAAGGGCAGTTTTGTTGCTAACTACCCATAATCCCTAGAGTATTTATAGTGCTAAGGTGGCTTCATTCTGGGTCCAAACCTCTTGTTTATTTGCCTTCTCTTTAGCTCTGAGGTTTGCCGATTTCCCACGCTGACCCCTGTCCTTTGCTGGTCCCTGTTGGTCAACACTACATAGGTTGCTCCCCTACCTCAACGTTTGCAGACAGATTGCCGTGCACTCTCAGTCTCTCTGTCTGCAACTGTTTGCAAAGATTAGGCTTTAATGTACACAGATTTTCTGCCTCAATTGTATAGTCTTAATCAATTTGGCTTCCTTTATTTCTTTTTTATGAGATCTATTGTCTTCTGATTACAAAAGAAATACATGCCCATTGTAGAATGCAATTGATTTTTCTCGAGCTTTTATTTTAAATTTGCATTTCCTATGAATGCCCATCTGGGCAATTTGGGACATGCTGGAGGGACAACTCTCCTAGAATGCAAATGCATCCTGACCAGGCTTTGCTGGTGAAAGGGCTTCCGGAAACTCACAGCGGAGTGCTGCCTGGACAACTCTTTCTCACTGTGCAAATATCCAGCTTCTCTCGTTGTTTGTCCCTCCCATTTTAAATGTGCTTTTAACAACAACAGCTGGAATTAAAAGGCATTTGCTTACCAGAAAATATGTTTTTGTCAGGGCTTTGCCACTTACTTGTTTCATGCTTTCCACTTGGGGAGTTCACATGTGACTTGCGGGGCTAACTCATTTGTGTAAAGTTTTGTAGTTCATTTATGTGCTAGTTTTATTGGGAACACTTAGGTTTCTGAGTATGCAAGAATACTACACTTACAGTCACTTAGTCAAAGTAGGAAGAATTAGGTAGTGAACAAAACCTATTCCATGCTACGTGTTTTCTTATACCCTCTTCCTCCTCCTGAACCCATTATGCATGGTGGGTCATATGCATAACCATTACCTGTTCTCAGAAATGCCCGAGGTGGGATGACATTTATGGATTACATTGTGTCTGGGTCACCCATGTATCTTCCATGACTCAATCCTCACCACAACTTTATGAGGAAAGTACTGTCCCTATTTTGCAGATGTCCCTGTCATGCGGATGAGGACATTAGGACTCAGAGAGGTTAAGTACTTGCCCAGGAATTTTGAGTTTGGCCACTGGAGTTGCTGTGATTTCAGGGCTAAGGCCAGAAAAATTGCAACTTGAGGAGACCAAAATAAAATGTTAAATTGTTAAACACCAAAGGTGTAGATTCTCTGTCCAGATTATTGTTTTCAGCTCTTTCTTAACTCCATTTTCTCCTCTTAAATGGCCCAACCAGCCAGTTGCTCAGGGATTGACACACTGCTGGGTGCGGAGTTGTGTGAACACAGACAGGAGAGCCGGGGGGAAACCTATTGGCCCGGCTGGTGGGGACGACAGGTTGGTAAAGGACCTCAGAGAGTATACGTCAATTAAGCACCTTTCATTTCCTTTGCCGCAAAAACATCAATTAAGCTTGAGTAATCTATGGGTTTTCCCCATTTTCCGACAGGAAAATCAGCACAGATTGGCTGGAGCGTCTTTTCCTCTAGGCTTTGATCATTAATCGTCTCTCTTTCCTGCCCTCGCCACTGCCCTCCCCCGCCAAAAAAAAAAAAAAAACCCAAACACCCACGCGCTGCCATTTCTGGCACCCACTGGGAACATTTATTAGGCAATTTGTTCAGTCTCGAGTATAATGAGGATATGCATTCAATGTTTTGAAGGCCGATTCTATGGAGAAGGTGCCAGGCTGTTCTGCTTAAGGTTAGTGGAGAGCTTATTCCGAGCCCTTTGTCCAGGTTGGCCGTGTCGATTGGCTTTGACCTCACAGTCTGGTCTCCGGCTGGCGCTGCCCTGCACTTGAGCCAAACAGATGTGTCTCTGCAGGCCTCTCCATCGGACACGAGCCGCAGAAAGCCTCGTTTGTCTTTGAAAGTCCTCCCCTAACCCCTATTTTTTTTTTTTTTTTGAAATGATGCTGGGCTGCAAGAATTGCTATGGGCAGGTGTACTTCCCACATCTCAGAGCCCAGGATTCCAGTAGGATCGTGGCTGTCTGGAGAGAGAAGATCTCAGAAGGTCATTTGGTCCTCCTGAGCTACTAAGCAGGGATACACTCAACCGCCCAATGAAATGCCTCTCACTTTCATGAGGGCCAAACGAGTGGTTCCCTATGTGAGCTCTCACCATGGCTCTACTGGGCAGAGTTAGGCTGAACCATGAAGCTGCTGATGTGCAAATGCATTTGTCCTGCAAAAGAGGCAATTTCATGCGGATCAACCTAATAGGTATAACTAGACCCATTTTCCGGATGAAAAAATGGAGACTCAGAGAAGTTGAACTTTTTTTTTTTTTTTTGCTGGTAAGTAGAGAAGTCAGAATTTCCACGCAGGGTTGGGTTATTCTAAATCCCGCTCTTTCTTTAGTTTTTTAAAAGTTGTGAAACATTTTAATCATCCAAAGAAGCGTAATATATGAAGACATCGTATTATTATACATATGTAATTGACAGCTTCCTTCTCTCCCCAGAGAGGCGCACCATCCCGACTGTGGTGCACTTCACTCCCGCGAATGACTTCAACTGTCATTCCATGTAAATGTAGCTGTGAACACATGAGTGCAGTGTTTTTCATTTCTAACTTTTATTTAATTGATATCACACTGTAATTTACTTTTCTTTTTTCCTTCTGCGACTTGTTTTTTATTCAACTTTTATGTCTTAGATATTTATCCATGTTGCTACGTGTGGTTCAAGTTCATTTATTAACTGCAGAATTGTATTTTATTATTTGATATGCCACAATTTATTTATCCATTCTCTGGTTGATGTGCATTCTGGTTATTTCCAATTTTCTAGGTTACAAACGGTGCTGCAATGAGCATTCTTATATGGGTCTCTCTATATATATTTGAGAATTTCTTAGGAGTGAGATTTCTGGGTCATAGAGTGAGAAACATCTTCAATTTCATTGGTTATTTCTGAATTGCATGTGAAAATGGCCGCATTAACCCACACTCCTGTTACCACATATGAGAGTTTTCTCTTCTCTGTATGCTCATTAATGCATGGTCTTGTTAGACTTTTACATATTGCTGGTTTGCTCGTATAAAATGGCTTGCCGTTTTTGTTTTCTCCATTCCATTCTGCTCTTTCTTTACACGTTGACTGCCATGTGAGTTGTATTTAACTCAGGCTAGTTTTGAGCCTGGGGCTGTGTGAAGCAAAACCCTGCAGTTAGTTCTTAAAAATCTTACTTGTTGATGTTCTGATTGTTACAGTTAATATTGACAATTTAATTCTAAAAACGTGGATTGCTTTGCATATAACTCAGACACAGAAAACAATAAAAAATAACAAATTAGAAATGATTGTTTTGTTTTAATAAAACACTGTGGCCCCAGGGGGAAAATTTTTTTTTCTAGTCTGGCAGTCAATGTGTTAATAATTCAGCAGAAGAGTTGCCACAACATGCAAAGATGATCTCTCTGTGTGCGGATTTGATTTCTTAGGCGACATCAGGAGGAGTACCAGGCATAAGTTTTGTTGACCAGCCATGTGGTTTTTTGCTTCGCCCCACAGATGCTGAGATGCTTGGCACCCAGTACTGCTGACCACCCTTTCTAGTAGTTTCTCACAGTATGTGTCCTGCTCTCCTGTGTAGAAACCAGAAACTCACTTCACTAGTCTCCCAAGGAACCAGATTTTAGACAGGGCTTATGATCTGTCAATCAGGAATACCCACATTAAACAAATTTGGAACATGAGGCCCGAGGTGCTGTGTGGGTCTCGTCTGGAGGAGGGGTGGGCGGACATCCTGCTTTCAGAGGCCGCGGTGGTGGAACTCCCAGTGGTGGCATCCTGAAGCCACGCTCAGCCGTGACAGCTGCCGTGGTGGTGTTTCCCTCGGAGCAGTGTAGAGCGCGATTGTGCACCATTGCAGAACGCAAGCCCGCTTCTCTGATCCTCTTTGCTGCTTCAACTCGCTGGAGTGAAATCTGAGTTTGCAACCAAGAACCCCGTCTGCCTTCTCACTCTTTGAGGTCTTTCTTATCGCCGGTGTTTCACATATGTATCTCTAACCCTCTTGCAAGCACTCAGCAAAGCAGGTATTACTAGCTGTCTTAGAGATGAGGAAGCCAGGACACCAAATAGAAACTTGCCCCAGGCCACAAGGATAGCGACTGGTGGAGCTGGGGTCGGACCCGGCACGGACCTGCAGCAGAGCCGGTCGGATGGAGCTTTGCCTCCTCCCGCCTCTGGTTGCCCCCTGCGCACATCCCTGCTCTCTTTTCCTTTATAGCACTTATCACAGCCTGGAATTATCCCATTTCTTTGTTTACTTATTTTCTGTGTCTTCCCCCTAACGTATCAGTTACATAAAGAGCAAGGACCGATCCTGTCTACCATTGTATCCCCAGCCTCGGAATCATATCCAACAGAGAAGGCACTCAGCAAATGTTTGTCGGATGAATAAACGAACTGAACCAATCTACCATGGATTTCTTTGGGGGAGATAATCCTACTTGGCATTTCTGCCAAGCTCAAAAATACTTTTCAATACTCCTTTGCACATGTTCTTTCGTTCAATAGTAACAGATTACAATGTCTCATGCCTCTTAGAATCTGAAGCTGTAACTAATGCCTGCTTTTCCTGTATTTCCTCGATATTTTAAGTCTTTTCAATGTCTATTCAAATGTGCTGCAAAATGCTTGTCTCCTGGGTCTGTATGCCCACAGCCAAGATAGTTCCAGGGTCCCTGGGACCAAATGACAACCTGTGCAGAGCTGGACAGGAACGGAGCCGCGAATTGCTCAGCTGAGAGGTGCTGAATCTCAGCCCTTGTGTTTGCTGAGTGGTGGAGCTGGGGTAGCCTCAGCTTTTCAAAACCTGTGACCCAGGATCAAATGGCCCCAGTGAATGTGTCAGCCACGTGATGGATATCTCTCGCTTGGCACCCATTCTGCCTAAAATCCCTTCATTTCGGTTCCTGCCTCTTGCCTTTATATCCTTTGCCATAAATTCTCCATTCTATGTTCTTTTGGGCCAGTGTTTCATGATCGCTGGTTGACAAATAAATAAAGACCGAACATAGTTGCTTTGTGCCCAATTCCTCCTCGAACCAATTCCTCGAAGATGGTCATTTGAGTTGTTTCTTCTTTCTCTTTTGTCATCTCTGGCTCACTCTTAAGGTCCAGAGTAGAGAATGAAGATTGTTTACTGGTTCCCAGAATAGCCAGGATTGTAAGACTCAGCTCCGGCTCCCCCTTCTGAAGTTCACTTCCATGGTTAAATCCTGACAATGGAACAAATTTAATGGGTAGAAAGCAATTTGGGGACAAGATACCATGAAAAGCAAAAAATGCTGACTGAGTCTATTGATGTTCCAGTTTTCCTTAAACTGTTATATGGTATACCAGCGGTCCCCAACTTTTTTGGCACCAGGGTCTGGCTTCATCGAAGATAATTTTTCCACAGACCAGGGCGGGGTGGGGGATGGTTTCAGGATGATTCAAGCACATTACATTTATTGTGCAGTCAAACCTCTCTGCTAGTGAAAATCTGTATTCGTAGTCACCTCCCCAGCGATAGCATCACCTGCTCAGCTCCTCCTCAGATCATCAGGCATCCGATTCTCATAAGGAGCTCGCAACCTAGATCCTCGCATGCGCAGTTTACAGTAGGGGTCGGGCTCCCGTGAGAATCTAATGCTGCCGCTGATCTGACAGGAGACAGAGCCTATGCGGTCATGCAAGCGATGGGGAGAGGCTGTAAATACAGGCACTGAAGCTTCCATGGCTTGCTCGCTGCTCACCCCCCGCTGTGCGGCTCCATTCCTAGCAGCCCACAGTCCGGTGCCAGTCCATGGCCCAGGGTTGGGGATGGCAGTGGTATACATCCTGATACAATGTGCTTGCAGAATTATCCCGCCCATTTGGATCCCAGTTACTCCACTTACTGGCTCTGTGTCCTTGGGCAAGTTACCGAACCTTAACCTCTAAGATTCAATGGCCTCGGTTGTAAACAACCCTTGTGGGGTCGTTGTGTAGTTTAGCGAGAACGTGTGCAAATTGCTCAAATAGCTGGCACTGCTTTTACCAAAGCGAGGTCAGGGCCCGATGCGGGGCTCTCTCCGCTCCTGGCTCACTGCTCTGCCCGACACAGGCACACACTCACCACACACCACACGCACGCACATGCTACACACTACACGCTCCCACACAACATCACACACACACATGCACACAAGCACCACACCACACACTCTGACATAACACCACACACACACATGCACACACGCACCACACCACGCACTCCGACATAATACCACACACACACTACACACCACATACTCCCACATAACATCACACACACATGCATACACACACAACACTGAACCACGCAAACATACATCACACACACACCATACATACATATGCATGCAATAAACACACAATGCTGCACTACACAAACACAGACACGTACACATATACTGCACATACATACATGAACACACACCACACACATACACACTACAAACACACAACTGCACACCACATACACACATACACACACACACACTCTCTAGGCCCCTTTCCTGTCTACTCAGCTGATTTAGTGAAAGAGAAGAATCTCTGCTATGATCTGAACATCTTAAAGGCCATTTTGATTTCACTGAGCGAAAAAAGGAAGCAATTTGGCCATCCCACCTGGGAGTTTGAGGAATTAACCAGGGGAAACATCGAAGTTACAGTTCAGGGAAGAGGTTAAAAAAAGACTGACAGAAAAACTTATCAACTTCGCTATCTGGCTGCATTTCTGGAGAAAAGGTCTCGGGAAACGGCAGGTCAGAACTATTGCCTAAAAGACGCAAGGGTCTGGGGAGGTGGTGTCTCCTCTTTTCGCAGGGGGGATCAGGCCGGCTCCCGGCTTGGCTCTGATGCGCTTGCTGGAAGAGATGAGGACCACAGGAGTAGCAGCGCCTTGAAATACAGAGCGTTCTTCCCTTCAAAATGCCTTGAATGTACATTATGTGATTATGGAGCAACTCTTGGGATATGTCAAAGCTGACAGCCATCTGCTCTTGCTAAACCCCACGAGCTTTGGCGAAATAGCAACTTGTTTAGATTCACGTTGAGTTGCAGTTTTGGACCCCAGTCACTAAGCAGGCAATGTGCAACACACACACAATCTATTTACAGGTGTACTTTGTGTTACACATAATGATCTTTGGGAGGGCAGCATGAACAGGAGCACCCCTTTTCCGAGGAGGGAATTTCATTTCTTCACTACTGCTGGGCTCAGCACCTCAACACATTCTCTTACACCATCCACGCGAGTCCGATGCTGTTATTCTCCCCATTTCACAGATGACAAAACTGCGTCAAGTAGCCTGATCAGGGTAACACAGCTAATAAGTGGTGGAGTCAGGACCAAACCTAGGCAGTTCAACTCCAGAAACTGTTCCCACCCACTGAGCTGTACCAGATGTCACCCACAACAGTGACACTGGGGTTTGCTGTCATCAGGGCAAGGTCCAAGGCACACTATCAGGAGAAATAAGCCTTCCCCAAAGGAGACTAGACTATGTTTTCTATAAGGAATATTAATGTTCAATTAATGTTCATGTTGGAGGAACATCCTTAGTTCTTAGACAAAGCAGCAAGAAAATCAGTGTGAGTCTCCCAGCTGGGACAGCCTGGGGTCTGGGCTCTGGTCTCTGCTTTCACTCTTAGTGACTGAGTGATTCTTATTGGGATTGTTGGCATTTTGGCTGCACCAAGACTGTCCTGACTGTTGCTGGGAGTTTGGCATCCCTGACCCCGTGGCACTAGATGCCAATAGGGTGCCCCAGTCACTGTGGCTGTCCCCAGCCCCCATTTCCAAATCTTCCTGCCCTGCTCAAGACCCACGAGGACATCTTGCTGAAGGTTGAGGTGCTAGAGTCGGAAGGACGTGGGAAGGGGTGAGGGACAGGGGCTGGGAGGGCCAGAAGGAGGAAGTTTCATGGAAGGGGTGGGCATGGAGAACGGAAGAGAGCCCGGAATCTGGGAAAGGAAACTTCGCCTGAAAGCTCTAGTTTGGGAAGCGTCTCCGTTGCAAGTCAAAGCAACGACCTCTGCTCTCCCATCGCCGGCTGCTCTCTGAGGCCGTAGGCTGCTCTGGGCTTGACCTGCAGAAGGCCGAGTGGGCAGGGAGGATTCTGGGGAGGGGCGCAGGTGCTTCCAAACTATCGTGCAGTGGCTCCAGCCAAGGAGGATCTGGAACAAACCCCTTTCACCTCATGGCAGGATCCCCTTTCACAGCTGGTCTTCCCATGGCCCAGAAGACCCCTCCAGAGGGGGCATCATAGATACAGCCGTAATTCTGGCACGAGGGATTCTCGGGGGGTGCTCCATTTGGGAGGGCATTTCAGACCGAAAATCACACCTAACATTGAATTATGTGCAATGTAGTGTGAGCTTATCAGGATAATGCGAAGCCTGCTGCTCCTGGGCCACAGCGACAAACTGGTTCTGCTGACCTGGCAGGTTCCACGCTGCTCTGGCGTCGTACAGCAGCTGTCAACTGCTAGTGACGCCCTGGATAGGAAACCCAGGAACGTGTGGGAGCTGCGGCAGGAAAGGACAGCCCCAGGGATGGAGCCATAAAGGAGGGAAAGAGGACCTGGCTGCTTATAGCCGAGCGCTGCAAATGCCCCGGCTCGGAACAGCAGCTCAGAGGCCGCGCGGGTGAGAGCGAGGGCTGGGCCCTAGGCAGGGGATACTGCACTTACTTTTGCATAAATTCATGAAGTGTTGTGTGCTTTTGACAGAAAATAATATGAGGCCCAATGAAAACAAAGAGACTTTGAAATCCGGGCTTTCTAGTTTTGGGTGCTCGCCTGAAACGCTTGAGCACACAGAAGACGCTCAGATGCCCCTAGGCTGGGTGCAGACCTGAGGACCACAGCAATGGAGGATGGTGGGGACAGTGGTCGCTGGCGGGAAAACGTCTGCAGCGTGTGCACGGGGTGACTGGCCCTCCCTCTCCCTACACCAGCCACCTCCTCCAGATTCGAGTCCCCAGGTAATTTCTCAAATCCAACCTAACTGAAGCCCAATCTCAGTATAATCCAAGCATCATAACACTCCGGCGCCCCAGAGCTCGGTCCTTACTCCTCTCTTCTCCACCTGCAGCCACTGCCCTGGTGACCTTGGTGATTCTCTCTGGTCTCACAGCTTTGATTGCCTTCTGTTTTCTGAGGACTCCCCAAGCTACATCTTCAGGCTGGATAGACTTGACAGCTTCACTAGATGCCCACTGAATTTCTCAAACTTCACACATCCAGACGGAAACCTCTGATCTTTCCCCCAGACTCCTGCATTACTGCAGTTTTCTGCATCTCAGTTGATGACCACTCCATGAACGGGGGATTGGTCATCCTTCACTCTCTTTCTCACACGCCGTGTCTAACACAGCAGCACATCCCGTGATTCCTTCAACACCTCCTTGGGAGCACAGCACTTCTTACCACCTCCAATGCTGCCACCCTGGCCCACCCTGGCCACGTCACCCTGGCCCATGGTGACGACTACCTAACTGTGTTCTGTTTCCCCTTCCCCCTTTCAGACTAATCTCAATACAGTCACCAGAGTGATCCATCCAATTAAAGTGTAAGTAAAATCACATTCCTCAAACCCCCTGCTCAAAACTCTCCAACGGCTCCTCATTTCACTCCAAGTAAAAACCAAAGTCCTCACAATGGCATAAAATGTTCTGTGCATTTTGGCTATGGTGACTTCTCTGATCTCATGTCTTTCTACTTACGCCTCGTTCACTCTGCTCCAGCCACACACTCCTATCCCTCCTGTATAGTGCTGCTGTCTCAGGGCCTTTGCACTGGCTGCTCTTCTACCTAGGATGCTCCTTCTCTGCATGACTCACTTCTGCACCTTTATAAAATCTTTGCTGAAATGTCATCTTTTTAGTGAGGCCCTCCCTGCCCACTCTTAAAAGTTGCAAATAGTTCTTCCCTGATCCCTAATACTTCTTGTCTTCCTCACCTTACTACAGTTTCTTCCTCAACAGTTGCCACCACTAGCAACACACTAGGTCATGCATTTATCTCATGTATTTAGTCTCTTTCCCCTCACAAGGCCGTAAGTTCCAAGAGAGCAGAGATTTTTGTCTGACGTGCTCACTGATGTGTCCCTGGTACCTAGGACAGTGCCAGTAGGAGCTTAATACATATTGTTGAGAAATATTTCCCTGAAGTTGTAATTCCTCAAAGGGAAAGGAGATCTAGGGATCTAATTATAACACTTTCTGATGCTTCTCGTGTTCCTGCTTGCTGGTTCCTTCTTTCAGTTTGGATGCCTCGGGTTTAATCCTTGGGCAGTGCCAGCACCTCAGAATCCAAGAGCCCTGTGCACAGCCTCGCCTGCGTGCTCCGCTTTCAGATTGGGTTGCACTGATCAGTGAACTGCCCTTTGCAGCTCACCTTAGCCGGGTTACATTACCGCTCTGGAATGGGGTCTCCCAGCGTGGGCTTCCTGGGTCCGTCTCCCAAGCCCCACCCTGATAGTCCGTGAGATGCAATCCCTCCGTTCCCCGACTGGACTCCTGGTGCACATCCCCAGCTTTCCTAGCGTGTGTCTCCATTTTTTTTTTCTTTGAGCCGGACGTTTGGGAACAGAAAGGTAGAGACAGGGATGAGAAGCAGGGAGTGCATCTGAGGACACTTAAATACAACCAGGCAAGAGAGTTAAAGGATTTCTTCAAGGCTCAGAATGAAAATTGCTTTGTGCTCATTTAATGGAAATGACACAGAGGAGCTGGTGTTAAGACAAAAAATAATTCAGAAATTCTAAAAGTTAGAATTTATCAGTAGGTTGAGAATTCTTTACAATTCTAAGGAGGTTTCAGCATTTATGCTGTTTGCTGGACTTAAAGAAATGCAAAAAACAAAGAACACGGATTGCCCACTAGGTAGGACAATGATGTCTAATGCATTTATTTCCCTCACTATAGCTCCATTTCCATTTCATTCTGAGATCCTACTAAATTCAGGAGGCTGCCTTTGGGTTTTCAACACTGCAGGGGATGATTTAAATCTAAATAATAATAATAAGCCACTGCTTTTATTGGACTTTTATTTTATAAGTTGATGGAAACATTTCATATACGCATTAGGTTTTGTAACCCAATCTTGGTACTTGCTGGGTCCCGGAGGGGCTATTTCCCTACTTGGGAGTTCCCTGGTGTTCGCATTATTCCTTCAAGGCAGAAGGAGAAAATGCTTTCATTGAAGCCAGAATGGTGTTTTTATTTGAAAGAATTCACATTGAAGGCGAGACACACACGCTCACAGGTGCACACGCACACACACTGTCTCCCTTAGATGGGCTATATCACAAAATTACAGTTTTAGAATTGAAGCGACCTTAGATATCATCTATTCCAACACTGGCATGTTACATATGAGGAAGCTTCTGCCCAGACAGGTTAAGTACCTCGTCCAAGGTCACAAGCGTCTAGTGGAAGAGACCAGACTAAAATTCAGGTTCCCTGACTCAAGTCTAATTTCTTTCTGCTACACCACACTGCTTCCCAAATAAGATAATGTATATGAAATCACTTTGGAAACTGGGATGCATTACTCAGGCATTGGGTGTGGAGAGGGAGATGATAATGAGCTTGCGTTCTTCGGAGGCATACAGGACCTGCTCGGGGCTCTTTCCAAATAAAGTAGATGCATGTTACGTGAATCATGAACAGTATTTCTAATTAGGTCTCTGGGTCTGGCCTCCAGAAAATGAGCATCAAAGGGGTCAAACCGAAATACATTCTTCATTCAAGTACATCTGGTAAACACCTCATCTTTTTTCCTACCTTCTCACCCTCTCTGTCTACCTCCCTCTAGTGGCCACCTTTAGTTATTGCGTGTGTGCCAACAGGCTGCGTGCACACGGCACAAAATATGCATGTTATTTGTTTAAATTACCTGGCCTATTTCTTGATATCAGCAGCTGTTATCAAGAGCAAATTAGAATGTTTTTCATGTCAACAGGAATAACTGGCTAATCTAAAGACTTGGATATTGTTAAGAAAATTCTTTTAAAGTGTTGTGATTGGAACGATAATGTATTCAAAGTTTGGTTATTAAATTGTTTTCCATCGACTTGAATCACATAAGAAGTCCTTATAACTAATTGAAATATTTTAATTACAAAAATATATAATTATTTTTAGGGTAGAAGGCCTACTAAATTAACTAACACATGATTCATCAAAAGAATTAATTACTACGTTGGCTACTTGGGATACTGTCAATTACAAAATATTATTGCAAATTACTTAAGGGATTGAAATTTTATTTTGGTACTATTAATAGATTAATTTGCTAAATCATGTAGTAATTATGAATACTTTTTTCTTTTTTGTGACAGGTCTCTTATCACAGGGCTAGAGTGCAGTGGCACCATCATAGCTCACTACAACCTCAAACTCCTGGCCTCAAGTGATCCTCCTGCCTCAGCCTCCTGAGTAGCTCAGACTACAGGTGTGTGCCACCATGCCTGACTAATTTTTCTATTTTTTGTGGAGACGGGGAGTCACTCTTGCTCAGGCTGGTCTTGAATTCCTAAGGCCTCAAGAGATCCTCCCACCCAAGCCACTGTGCCTGGCCTGTGAATACTTTTTGATTAGTCCTGTGTTGCCCTAATATGTATACATGTGTGTATCTATCCCTCATCCATTGTAATCGCTGTGTTCCCTGTAAGTCTTCATATTCTAACCAGGGCCCTTGTTAACATATAAATATTGGCAAGAACACCCACAACCCATCGGTAGGAGCTCTTTAGTAGTCTTGCTTAAATGCTCTGGATCAAGTAAAACAGTTTTTGCTAACAAAGTCCCTCAACTCTGGATCCCATTTCCTGATCTCAAAAGATTCATTCGAAGTGTGAGTGATACCTACACGTGAGAGCCTCCCGCCCCGTTCCCAGTTCTTTCAGTCTGTGACAAATAGGTCAATGTGCACGGCGAGGGGCAGGGGAACGGGTCACCTGTCTCCTACCCGCTTCTTGAGCTGGCTCTGCCTCCAGCCCTGACCCTTCCTCTGACTGTCCACACTCCTTGCTGCCTAGAGATGCACACACGCATTCTGAGGCCGAAAGGCAGGACGTCATGCAGGCGGACGGTGGTATGCAGGTCTCAGAGGAGGAGGTGGCAGGCTGGGAGCGCTGTCCTTGCTGGTTTACTGTGCCACTCAGCAACAGGACAGATTCTGATCGCCTCTTCTCCTTAAGAGAAACTACCAAATAGCAGAAGGATGAAAATTAGGCTGCAAATAAAAATGTTTACAGTTTTAAATGTACGACAAACCCTATTTTAACATTCCAAGTGCTGTCTAAAAAATTCTTTGACACAAATTGCAGGAATGCTTTATTGCCAAGCTAATGAAATGACCAGGTGTGTGACATCCGAATGGGCCTTACCAGGGTTGCCTGGGGGGTGGGTTTCACTGTACTCCGGAGGTAGGAAGCCCAGGTGGCTATTGTTCTCACTCCCTACACCTCTTCCTGTACCTTCTTCTGGTGACAGTCCTCCCCTCCCTGTCTGTAGGGGTGGGCGCGTGACGCAGGAGAGACCAATGCCAGTCTCCTCCCCAGCCGCAGGGGTGAGTCCGCAGGGACAGACTCGAGGCCAGGCAATCAGAGTCCCTCCCTGAGACGTTTTGTCTTCAGGGGCCTGTAAGGGCATAAGTCCAGAAGTCCGGCAGCCAAGGAAGCGGCCTTGCGGGGAGGTGCAGACCGAGGGAAGTGAGCCCCCCAAGAGAGAAGCAGGGGGCCGCCTAAGAGAGAATGTCCCGATGCTGCTGTCCCTAAGGCTAGCTGTCACCATATCCTTTTTCACAGCTTGGGATTTTCTCCCCTTTTTGGCATAAGTTAACCTGAATAGAGTTTGTTACTTGCAACTGAAACAACTTTGAACAATAAAGAAATGACTCCAGGATTTGGGTCTGAAGGCACATTGGTGAGGCAGTAGTAGCAAGTGACAAACTTCCATCTTCAATTAGCTTCAGCGTGAAAGACATGGATTGCTTCGTGGAACAAGACCATCTGGTAGAGCCACTCATTTGAGGCTCCCCTGGACTCGGGCACTCAAATGGTGCCTTTGGGATCCTTCAAGAATTCAGCAAATGCCACCCCAAAATATGCCGCTGTGCTATGCTGGCGACTGTGAGCGAAGGCACGTGGAGAACAGCGGATGGGGCGGAGGCTTTCTCTGACCCCCTCATCTGCCTGAGGACGGATCCTCTGAAAGGAACCAATGGTCATGAATCTCCTCCCTGGGAATCTTATCAACCAGGGAAGATGAACTCAGGTCACAGGAGAAGAGTCCAGAGGTTACACCAGCCCAGACTCTCACCTCTTCTTCTGAGGGCCGTTCCAGACAACCTTCATTACCTGAGAGACCTTCTGCCAGCACAACAAGACAGCCCTTGTTCACCGAGCATTTCTTCCCCTTCCCTCCCCCAACTCCTATTCTTTCTGTAGCTCGGACTGCTGTATGAGCTTCAGTCCTCTGACCCGTCTGCAAGTCTCGAATTTTGTGGGACTCCCATGCATACGTAGGTAGTTGAATACGGTTTTTCTCCTGTTGTTCCATCTTATGTCGGTGTCATTCAAGGAAGCTAGAAGGGTGATAGAAGCCACTCTTCACTCTCCCACACAAGCTTTTCTCCAACCCTCTGCCTCCTCTGCCCCAAAGGCCCCAGAGTTGCTTTTATTGTCTAGGCAGCTCTCTCTGCACATGGCAAATACCCCCCACCTCGCACCCCACCCCACTTGAGGGGCTTCAGGCTTGCAAGATCCTTAGTTCTCACACAACAGAAGGAAAATGACCCTCCCTCCCCGACATCTGCATCACCCCCAAAGTGACCCAGTCGCTGTGTCGGAGGCAGACCTGATCCAACTGCACAAACAGGATTGTTCCCGTAGATCTGGAAGAAGGATGAGCCCCTCTCTCTTTGGGAGGCCAAAAGATATGACTACCTGGGAGGTGGAGGGAATGCACTGCCACAGACCGAGGGCATACACAGGGAACAGGAAGTGCAGATGAGAAACCACGAAGTGACAGCAGATTTGGCAGGAAGGCAGCATTTCAGGCGCCCACCCCAGCAGTGGAGAAGTCCTCTGGCTCCACCTGGGAAGGCTGGACCTGGAGTGTCCTCTGTACACTCAGGACAATGCCAAGCAATGCACATGTCGGCTGAGGAGCAATCTCCAAAAAGGGGATCGGCACAGGCGGCCTGACCGCAGGGCAGGGAAGGGCAGGGCCAGGCCAGGGGGCCAGGGCAGAGCTGTGGGGCAGCAGATGGCACAGGGGAGGCCAGGGGAACAGCACCGACCATCAACCCGCGCTGGGGAGGGCATCTGCCCAGGGGTTCTGCATTTCTCTTTTGTGTTTAATGGACAGAGCTCCTTTTTCTCTTGGCTTGATCGGTGTGAGAAGGGAGGGAAGGCCAAATTCACTGTTGATGTCTTTGCTGGGAGCTTAGGAGCCTTTTAAGAAGGCACAGATGGGTGGTGGCTATAAGGTGTCACCTGGGATTTACTCCCACAAATGGGTCAGGTGTAAAAAAAACGGCTGTTAATCAATGTTGATGAGCTGAGAATACATTGCTTACCCTGCCGGCTCGGCATGGAATGTGTCAGTTAATTCCAGGTGATCTAATTACTGAAATTCTGGTCTGCCTCTCTCTTCTGGGGATGCTAGCATTTGAAGTGCCTGGAAGACATCTTTGGGGAGCCTGAGTGTCATTTCAGGCCCATCGTCTCCACCTCTGAGCACCATGTGGGTGGGCAAGAAATTCCAGCCTGAGGACGGAGTTAGAGGAAGAGGAGAACCTGGCTTCGGAGCAGAGCTATGACTTTGGGGGGCAAAGTGGATAATCTCATCTTTTTTGTATGAAGGACTTTGCCCTTGGAGGGGACCCTTAAGCAGAAAGGAATTCAGAGACTGGTCTAGCTAGCCGTGTAAGTCCTTGGCAGGGCAATAAATCCATCGCAGCTGAGAAAACTGTTTACTTACAGAGCCAAACCAAGCACGTCAGGCCTTAATAGACTACAGCTGGTTGGCTGCTTCCATTCCTGAATTTGGTTCTGTCCTCAAAATACTGATTTAAGGCACTTTTGATGTCCCCAACTCCTCTCAAACCTGGATGAGGAGATGGTCTAACCTCGGCTTTGGGCAGGAGAGGCGAAGGGAATGAGGAGGACAGCGGGGTCAGCGAGGGTTTCGTTCCAGGCTTCTTCCAAGGGGGCTACACTGCACCGGAAGTGGCCCTGCAACTTTAGAGACCCGCACGTAAACTGGCCTCAGCCAGAGACGGCAGTGGAGCAGAAAACATTGTTCTTGCCTGTCTGGAGCAAACAATCAAGTAGCAAACAACAAACCACACCAAGAATGCCTGGAAATAAATGCCTCTATTAACTGAGGTAAGAGAAACTATAAATGAATGCAGCCTAGGTAGTGCAGCGAAGGACTCGGGTGGGGGGGGGGGGTCAGACCAGCAGATGAAACAAAGAAAGCGCTGGTCTGGGATAGTCCTCTGGGGGTGGAGGGTGGGGATTGACTTTGGTTTTAAAGATGGAAAGAGAAAAATTGACTAATAAATCACATGATGTCCACTGAGAGCCCACTCTGGGCAAGACTTGGCAGGAAGGATGAAGTTAAAGCCAGAATGTTTCCCCTAATTCTGTCAGAACAGTGCCCCTCCAGCCACCGCACCCTCTCACCCCCGCTGAGACCCACCCAAGTGGGCAGGGACGAGTGAGGAAGGAGGGGAGGCAGCAGGGGGCAGAGTGGGATCTCACCAGCTGCTGGGGCTGGACTCTAAACTGGGAGGGAGGGGCTGGGTGTCCCGCACTAGGACATGTGGTGGTCTCAGGTCTGGGACTCGGACTCCATGGGGGGGTGAGAGTAGATGTCATATCTCCGCTAATTTCTCTACCACGTTCAGTGATAATGGGTGTCACACTATTTTGTTTGTCCTAAAGAAAATTGAATCTGCCTCTGAGCTCCTACTTCCCAGTGATAAGAAGTCAGATTGGTTATGAATTAATCCCCCACCCCCTTAGGATCTGTGGAAGTCCCAGAGGACCTAGAATAGCACGATCTTCTGGGGCAGGGGCCCTGGCCACCACCTTAGAGTCGCTGCCAAGGACAAGACCAGAGGAAGGGCACAGCTCACTCCTTCTGAGCCAAGTTGGATCTTGACTGAGGCTCCCAAACTGCCAGGCCTGATGTCCATCTCCCGGCCATCTGTGCACGGCAGCCCTTCAGAGAGAGGCTTTGACACCTTTGGGTGCTGTACAGGAGTTGGGGGCACAAGTCTGTGCCACTTATGGACATTGTCATCCTTCCTACTCTCTGGCCTTGAGGAAATCACCCATGTCTCCTCCTGGAATAGTCTGTCTTCACCACATGGCCCCTGCACCAGCCTTCCTGGATTGTTCTAGGCCTCCATGTGGGGTGTGTTCTGGGGTGTGGGAGAGCACGTGTGCACATGCACAGCTATCTCTGGGGCATTTGCAACTTCTGGCTGAAGCTCTAAACTACAGATGCCAGGAAAACTCCCCCAACACTAGGGAGCTTAGATGTCAAACACAAAGGCCTCTTGGGATGGGAGAAGGATAAATGCTACTCATTCTTTGACTCCCACTGAAGCAAAACCAACGCAAATTGCTCTCTCAGTAGGTTATTCTGCACATTCCTGTTTACATTTGGGGCTTGGTGCAAATGCCTCTCTCTGCATCTACCTGTTATAAAGGGACAGAGAAGCCTGGGAGAAATGAGATCATGGTCCCAAAAGCATCCTGCTTGCTTTCAGCCCCTTACCGTCATCACCACCAACACACACCTGCGAGTGCACATACATGTTAAAAGTGCAAAGAGAGAAAGCCAGGTCTGACAGTTTGGCTGACTTTGACCAGGACATGACAACAGGGCCCCTGAGAGGAAATCCTTCCAGGTAGGGGGTGGTGCCTCTCCTGGCCAGGCCCAGGGAACTGTGGCATGCGCGATGGCAGGTTTAGCAGGGGATCCAAAATATGCTACCCAGCATGTAGTGAGGAAGGAAGCCCCCTCCACACAGATGATTTGGAGTGTCCCAGCTCAGTGACCAAGCATGTGTCACCGTGAAATGGCTGCAGATGTGTGAGTGGGAGGAGCTGTGCATGGTGAGTGATCATCTCAGCCCGTAGTGGAAACTTCTGCATCCTGGACTGCAATGGAGGTTCTAAACTGGGAGACCAGGTGGGCAGCTGGCGAGCAGTGACCCTGAACACTGCTTCTGTCTCCGCAGACCTCTGGCTCCATTTCTGGCAGGGCAGAGGTGGTGCCTCCACAAGGAAATTGGGCAGTAGTTGGGGCTGCTGAGCTTTGGGGAGCTTGTGTGACTCTGTTGCTCATTTGCAATGGTTGTCATGAAACACCAAGTTGATCTGGTGCAGCTTGTTCTCAGTGGCAGTGAGTTACCAAAAGTTCCTGAACCACTCTGCATGAAACACCACGGGACGATGGCATGTTCTAACAGATAATGAAGATTGTGTCTCTAGAGGATTTCCTCCTAAATTATAGGCTGTCATATGAATTAAGTGGTACACTTGGTATTGGGTTTAGTTGGTGATCCAAATTATACATTAATCTAGCCCATATAGAATAAGAAAATAGATCCTAATAAGAAACTTGGAAAAAAGTTTCCCCAGTGTGAAACTATTGATTATTAACTGCTCATCAATGGCTCCCTTCTATCAGGTTGATAAGCTGGTAACAACAATTTATTTAAAAAATAAAATAAATAAATCTTCTCCCTGAATTTGTGTTGTCTGTATTTATTATTGCTGTTGTCACCACCATTATTGTAGCCGTCAATCACTTCTGAAAGCAGAGATGTAAATAACTATTTAGGTCATTCCTAAGCTCTCTCTAGAGGGCAATTGCTCCTTCTAGCATGTTCTCCCAGGCTTTGCTAGGATTGATTTTAAAAGGATCCTGAAATGAAGTCCTGTTCCTTCCCCTGGGAAAGACTATTCCTTGGTTAGATCTGATCACAAGGGCAAGTTTCTTCTTGTTATTCTTTCCCGACTTTCTTTTATAAATGTCATCCTAGCAATCATTAATCACAGTGAATAAGAAGTTATAATTAATAGAGGCCCAAATTGTTCAAGTGGAAGATTACTCTTTTGAATTCTTGTATTTTTCTTGGAAGATGTCCTCAAGTTAATTATTCAGTATTTAGGATTTTTTTTTAAACCACAGTCTTGTTTCCGAAAAGAACAAATTGATCACAGTAACATGGGGGGAGGGGGGCTGGAGTGGGCGGGGGGGGGAGAGGGGGCGGGGAGGGGCAGGAGGAGAGGGGATTATGCATAATGTATGCAGGGGACAGATGTTAAAAATAAAACATCCCATCTCTGCTGCTCCCCCTGCTGGCTTTTTAGAAAGGAAAAGATAAGCGGACTAGACTCAGAGCTGCACAGATCCTAAGGATGCTTCTTTGGTGCCAGTGAAATACACAACCCGAGAGATGCCCACTGCTCTGGTCCATTGGTGGCTGGGCTGGGCCAGTGAAGGAGCAGAGCTAGCTCTCCAGCATGAGGGAGGGCTTGGTGGCTGCAGGGCCCTGAGGCCTGACACTTGGCACACTAAGGAATCCTGTCTTTCAGATGGAGCCATCCTGCGTCCCCAGTATTAAAAACCTCCATCCCTATTGGGAACAGGGGACACTTAAAAGTTCTAAACCAAAACACAGAGACAACCGTTCAAAAGTGAGACATGGAAGAGTGCAAACTAGAAACATCCATTTGTAGAGTCCTTGGTTCTGTGACTGAGGGCAGAGGCAGAGAGCGTAGAAGTCTCCAGAGCCCCTCCCTGTCCCCCACCTGCTGGCACTGGCTTGGCAACTCGGCTTGCCTCCTGGGGCTGGCATGAGGATCATGTTCCCAGGTACAATCCATATTTATATGCTACGTTCCCTTGTTAGGCTCATCGATGCCACTTGTTTTTAAAAAGGACATTACTGTGTATTTATTCTCCATGCTCAGCAACTTCTGGGGCTACAAGGCCCCAGGGAGGAGTCCTGTTATGCTTCCGGGCTCTGTGCTGCCTGCCCATGGCATCCTGCTGGAATTAGGTTACAAGGCCTGGATCTCACTTCTGCTGACCTCAATTCGCCCTGCTGGCCTCTGGAAAGCCCTGAATCCAGGGATCTTGGACTGCGATAGAAATCTTTAACGGAAACAGAGCAGCTCTGCGTCTCAGCTGAGTCCTGAACTAGGCAGGGGTGGGGGTGGAACGGCAGTGCCTGGATCCAAGTCAGAGGGGCTAAAGCTCATTCATCCATTCACTCATTCATTCACTTACTTACTCATCGGGCATTCATATAGTTACAGATTAGTTCCTATAATGACAATATGCTGCAGAATGAATCCACGTGCCTTTTAAGGAAAATTGTTTCTCAGCTCTGAATCTTTCCATGTTATGGTAAATCGTTGGCAAAAATGACTCTAATTCTTAACCTGCCTATATCCGCTTTTTAAAAAAATGTGGTTTTGCAGTTTTCCTCGCAAAAGAGAAGGAATCTATTTCTTCTGCCCGTGAATCTGGGCTGGTCTTCTGACCTCCTTTGACCCACAGAACATGGCAGAGGTGATGGTGTGCCAGTTTGGAGCCTTGGCCTCAGGAAGCTTGGCATGCTCCTGCTCTCGCTCTTTCAGAACCCTGTCACCGTGAGAACAAGCCCACTGCAGTGTTGCTCTCTGATGGAAGAAAGAGGCCACGTGGAGGGGAGTCCACCTAGCCCAGCTTGAGAACATCATGGATCATCTTCCAACCCGCTGGCCCCCAGACCCGGGTGAGTCCAGCCCAGGTGATCCTGGGTGAGAAGTAGAGTTGCCTTCTCAACCTTTGGCTGACTGCAGATGCTTGAGTGAGCCCAGCTGAGACTAGAAGACTTTCCAGCTGACTCATAGGCTTGTAACCAATAATCAGTGCTTACGGTTTCAAGTCACTAAGTTTCAGTTTGGTTTGTTTGCACAGCAATAGATAACACACATACATACATGCACACACATGGAAGGGCTATGCATCAACACTTCAGTTGGAAAATAGAACCAAGTGCTAAATTTCCCATTAAGAATGTCAGATGCATTCCCAGCAATGGATAGACAAGGCCGATTCTGTCCACCAAGCCTGGAAGAATTTGTTGTTATTAGGAATTCCAAGACCATCCCTCAGCCAGGGCCATGGAAGGTAAAGAAGGTTGTGGCGTAATCCCTGAGAAAGCAACCCACTTTGGATAGCTGAAATGGGGCTGGTTCCAACTGTGCACTTTTAGAAGAGGGGAAGGGGAGATGTGCTGTGACAACCAGCACACCTTTGTCATGCTACCTAACGCTCATTGTGATGCGGGCTCCAAGACCACAGGGCCACCGCAGGCCTCGGGTGAGGGCCAGACATGGCAGGGAGGATGGGCATATTGTTACTGAAAGCTCCACACTTGTCCTCGAGGCCACATCTGAAGAATGAGAACACGTGGTTTGAGGAGAAGGAAAGAGAAGTTTATTACTTTGGTGGCAAAGGAGGAAAAACGGCAAACTCTATTGTCTCAAAATCCGAATTTCCTGAACATAAGCAGAAAATACAGAGCTTTTAAAGGGAGGACCCTCAGTTTTAATTGTGTCAATGAATTTAATCATCCCATCTCTGTTGAAGACAAAGTCTCTGACCTCCACCACCTGGGCCCACCTGGGGGGCTGGCACTGCCTAGGATAGCTGAGCTACCTCCTGTAACACGAAGAACAAAAGACCTTTTCCCTACCTTGGGAATGCAGGCCAGGTCAGTTTCCAAAATGAGTGGGGGGAATTTTAAAGAGACAGAAAATATTTTTGTCATTTTTTTCAGGCCATTCCGTCTGTTACATATTCCCCACTGTCAAGATGTTACGCTTCCATAGCTACGGGAGGAGGGGCGACTACTCTGTTACAATATCAGGCAAGACAGGCTTAGTTTTGCCTAAAGAGACAGCCCAGACTGACTGGCCGGCTGAATACTCACCATTATTAAAAGTAATGCAAAGACTCTAAGAAGACGACAACTCATTTTTAGGAGCTCAGAGTGAGGAGAAACCACTTTTGGTGGCAGTAGAGAGAGATGGCCACATGGAATTGGGAGCGTTGGTCTGGGCTTTGAGAAGGGAAGACATGCCATGGCTTACCCCTCACTCACTACCTTGGCACCACCACCTTCCTGGACAGCTGCTGGCTGCATTGGTGACAGCATGAGAGAGACTGTTGCTGCTGGTTCAATCTCCTGTTCCTTTAGGCAAAGGAATTTTTGTGCATTTCAGAACAGGGAGCTCCCTGTGTGCCTGTGGGTACAAGAACTGAAGACACCACAGCCATTTCCGCGGTCACCATGGCCAGTTACGGGGGCTGCTCTGTGTGCTGAGACAGGAGATGGGGCACGTGGGGCCATCCTAAAAGGCTCATAATGCTGGTATGGGACACCCCAGAGCTAGGCTTGGACTGAAATCTATAGAGGCAGGGATTCCCCTGAGGGGTCCTCAGGCCACCTATATTAGGGTTCCTACAGAGGGCTAGTTAGACATGCAGATTCCTGGGTCCCCCAAACCGACTACTCAGAATGAGGGAGGCTGGCCCTGGGAATCAACTTGTTTAGCCAGCTCTCCTGACGACGCTTCTAACACACTACCTCAGAGAAGCACTACCCTGAAGGAACCGCCCCCAGCCCTGTTGGCCCGGCAGGGGCCTCACATGCAGGCTCCACAGCCAGGTGGGCAAGCACAGCGCTCCCTCGGGCCTTGCCGTGACCGCGTGCTCCACACATTTCCTCCTCTCTTCCAGTGGCTTTCAAATAGAAGCCTTCCAAATAGAACCTGTGCACCAGAATTGCCTGGAATGATTTTTCTAAAATATGTATTTCAAGGCTTCATCCCAGACTAACTAAATCGAAACCTCATAGGATGGGGCCCAGGGGTCAACATGTAATTCCAGAAAACAAATCTCTCTAGTAGTCATTGACGGTTAATCAGATTAGGAGACCACTGGGCTCTACACACTATGGGTCATATACAGGGGACACCAGTAGGTGACCCATTCTTAAATCAACGCTCAGAGATCAAAATCTACCACCAGCCTTTTAGTGTATTTATTCAGGGTATGTTTTTTCCTTTGAATTTGGGGGCACTCTGAGTCAACTAATTCTTGAGTCTTTGAAAAGCAGAGGAAGAACAATGAGCGTGAACTTGTAGGAGGCAAACGGAAACAACATGCCATCTGCAACAAAATCAGCATAAATTCCCCAAATGGCATCACGCTGCCAAGACGACTCTCCAAGCCTTTGCTGTCTGCCTCTGTAGAGTGCGGGCCCTGGAGAGGCTCAATTATCCTCCACACATGTGCGCCCAGGGAGCCTGGCAAGAGAAGGGACTAGAATGTTCAGTAATAAAGTTCCCAGGATTTTAGAATAAAGGGAAGGGCAGGTAAGTCAGAACTCAGCTTGCAATTCTGTTACAGCTTTTATTACTAATAATTAGCCAGTGATTCAGTTGTGATACTAGCACTATTAATCCAGTTGAAGAATAACTGATGGGTGGTGTCCTTACTAAGGACACATCACGGTTGAATATCTATCCATTCATTTGACAAATATTTGTCTACCCCATGCAGAACAGTGGGCAAGTCACGTGGCTTCTGCTTTTGAGTCGCTGATGGAAGGGAGGGGTGACACCAGAGTGGAGGGCCCACCGATTAAGAAGTTTAAGGGAGGTGGTGTTCGGCTCAGGAAAAGTAAGGACATCTTTAGGGAGCAGATTGGATTTGAGTAGCCTTGAGGAACTGGCTGCGTAGCTTAATGGCGGTAGGACGCACCCTGCGCCGGGGAGGAAAGGGGCCACCAACGTGCCCAGCAGCTGCGGGTGTCGGGCGGTTAGGAGAGCGGTGCTGCACTCTGCTATTCTTGCGCGCAAGGGATTGGAGAGCTCTGGGGTACAAAGGTGACAACGGGGGCTCGCAGGACGGCAGGTCTGGAAGCAGGGCTGCCGCAGGAGGTGTGGGTGTCCCGGTCCCTCTGCAGCACTCATGGCAGACATGAGCGACTGGTCCCGGCGGTCTCTTCTGTTAACTCTGCGCAGAGCCTCCGAGTCCTTTCCCACGTCGCTCTCCGCAGCCCCGGCGTCCTCTGGAGTCAGCTCACGGAACAAAGTCCTCCCCTCTCCCCCTCCTGAAGGCGGAGGAATTAGCATTTTATTCTGGAGACAGTGACCGGAGGAGACAGTCTTTTTCTCCCACTTGAAGGGGCGACATAATCAAACATGATCTTCTGGAGGATTAATCTGTCAACAGAACCGGAGCGGGCTGGGAAGGGGCAGGGCGCAGGTGAGACGGGGAGACCAGTGAGGAGACGACTGCGGTCACTCAGCGGGAAGTGCTGAAGGCCACAGTTGGGACGTGGAGGTGACGAAGGGAGCAGGGGGGAGAGGACGCAAGTGAGAGGCCTTTGAGGGGAGAATGAGCAGGGCTTGGAAGCTTGTGGAATATTCAGGGCTGGGGGTGGGAGGGATCAGGGGACTCGCTTTCCTGGGAGATCTGGCAGCCCCGGTGGAGCAAGGGCGCTCAGAAGAAGCAGGCTTCAGGGGGCACATGGCGAGTTTAGTTCCGGAATATTGAGCGGGAGCAGCCAGCACCGCACTGGGAGGAGACGGTGGGGAGAAGTTGGGAAGTGTGGAGCCAAATCAGGGAAAAGGAGGAGCTAGAAATGCGCCTTTGGGAATCGAGGACCTACGGGTGATAGCGGGAGGTGTGGGGGTAGATGAGATCGTCCAGGGAAAGAAGGGAGAAGAGGGAGAGAAGGCAGGCGACCAGAGCACCCTGTGCCTTGAACCTATTGTGGGACAGACCCTGCTTGTATTCATCTTCCTCAGTCTAATTGTTTCCAGCCTATCTGAAAACATCCACTTTCATGTGCTAAAAGCCTCTGGTGAATACAGCACCCCCTGCCCCTTCATCAATCAGGTTCAGGAAAAAACCTAAAACCCAGGCACAGTCCATAAACATCCATGGTCCCTGTAGACACTGGTTTTGTTGGTATGCAAACGCGCTACAGAAACCCCTCCTGTATTCAGGAGTCCCGTGCTTTTTTCCTTAAAATGTCCCATAGTCGAGATGGCAGAATAAGGCCAGTCCTGTTCCTGCCAGATGACCAGGGGGAGCTTATGGGATCAGAGGGGAGTTTCTGGTACAGAAGTTCTGTGCAAGGGACTTGCCCACTCCTTACTAGAGCACCCTCTTTGGCTTGAAGACGGGATTAGAGGCATCCAGCCGGGCCTGGTCCCCAAACCCGAGGCCCCCCAGAGCCACAGATGCAGAACGGTTCAGCCCAGCATGCGTGTCCTCAAGGACCCTTCAATCCCACTCAGTATTTAACCAGTTTAAGGCCTCCATGATCCCAAAGCAGGCTGCTAAAACAATACCAAGGAAAACATTCTGCAGAGCTGTCTGCTGAAAACCGAGTTCTAGTCAATGGGTCAATAGGTCACACTGTAGAAATTGACAAAGGTAAACTCCAGAATCGATTGCCCTAGTTTCCTTTAAGGCTCATTGTCCTGACCTTCTTTGTGTTTTTTTTTTTTTTAAATTTTTTTAATTTTTATTTTTTGGAGATGGAGTCTCGCTCTGTTGCCCGGGCTAGAGTGCGGTGGCGTCAGCCTAGCTCACAGCAACCTCAAACTCCTGGGCTTAGGCAATCATTCTGCCTCAGCCTCCCAAGTAGCTGGGATTACAGGCATGCGCCACCATGCCTGGCTAATTTTGTCTATATTTTTAGTTGTCCAGCTAATTTCTTTCTATTTTTAGTAGAGATGGGGTCTCGCTCTTGCTCAGGCTGGTCTTGAATTCCTGAGCTCAAATGATCCTCCTGCCTCAGCCTCCCAGAGTGCTAGGATTAGAGGCGTGAGCCACCATGCCCAGCCTATAAAAATATGGTTTATACTAATTGATTTATTTTATTGATTTATTATTGTATCATTTCCTAAAGAATTCTTACTAGTTGTGAGACTTCATTGTGCTTTCTCTGAGTGTATTTGTTTTTTTAAAAACTTAGGTTAGGTGTCACCATATCAATGAGTGGGGGATTACTTGCAGGGTAGTAACGGCTCACTTAGAATAGAATAAATAATAGGCCTAAAAAGAAAATCTTATTTACTTTCTTTAGCATCCTACATACTTGGTATCTTTCTAGATAAAATTGAGGAAGCTTTAATCCAAACAAAAAATAAAAAGTAACTTGGAACATTTTATACCTTTTTTCCCTTGCTTAATTACAGATCTTTACCAGAGAGTTGTTTTCTTAGCTGTTAAAAAGGAATCAGGAAATTGTCCCTTTTGAGTCAAAAAATAAGATCACAATAGAAATTTGATATGTTCCTTTCTGCCCACTTTCCCACTATGAAAATAATCATAACTAGCATCTTAAAGCACAGACTCATTCCGCAAAAAGTCTGTGACCAGTTATCTGGCTCGTACAACCTGAGATTAAAAGCAAATCTCTGTTTGATTTAAGGGGGTTACTTTTTCTGCAGTTTATCAGATATGAAGGTGACAAGTTATTTGTGTTTGTTCCATAGCTATGCTAAAAAATTTTTTTTACCTTCTTTCTCTGTGCAACATCTCTTATACCTCTAGGCAACAGGAAAGGATAAATTCACAGAGGGAGGAAATAGAAAGACAACGGAAAATGTTAGCAAAGCGGAAACCTCCTGCCATGGGCCAGGCCCCTCCAGCAACCAATGAGCAGAAACAGCGGAAAAGCAAGACCAACGGAGCTGAAAATGAAACGTAAGTTCTTTATTAATGTGAACTCTGTGACACCACACCCTGCCCTCAGATATAAATGTCCTATTGAATGCCACTGGAAAGAATTATCAGTTCTGGAGGTTACTTGGGTTTAAGCTTTCTTTTTACTTATATTAATGGATTTGCTCAGCTCATGTAAAATCAACTTCTTTTTCTTAGTCCTGCTCTTTATTTATTTATTTAAATATTTTTTAGAGAGAGAATCTTAACTCTGTTGCCCATGCTTGAGTGCAATGGTGCAGTCATAGCTCACTGCAGCTTCAAACTCGGGCTCAAGTAGTCCTGCGTCAGTCTCCTGCGTGGCTAAGGCTATAGGCGTGCACCACAATACCCGGCTGATTTTTAAATTTTTTGTAGAGACAGGGTCTTGCTATTGCTCAGACTGGTCTTGAATTTTGGCCCCAAGCAATCCTCCCACTTTGGCCTCCCAAAGCACTAGGATTACACTGTGCCTGGCCTTAGTCCTGCTCCTTGTTTAGGGAGTTTGAAATGATGGGAAGAAGTAATGTCACTTAACTTGACATCATGATTCATGACTTTTGGCCACTCTTTTAACAAATAAGATGTCATTGTGTCAAAATGATATTATTTCTTATATGTGTCTTTAGGTTATGGTACACTGGTATTATCTTATAGGGTTTGCCTGGGTACTATTTTATTTTATTTTTTTTAATTAATTTTTTTTTTTTTTGGAGACAGGGTCTCACTTTGTCATGTAGGCTACAGTACAGTAGCATCATTATATAGTTCACTGCAGCCTGAGACTCCTAGGTTCAAGTGATCCTCCTGCCTTAGCCTCCCAAGTAGCTAGGACTTCAGATGTGTGCCACTATGCCTGGCTGACTTTCAAAAATTTATTTGTATAGACAGAATCTTGCTTTGTTGCTCAGGCTGGTCTTGGAATTCCTGACTGCAAGCGATCCTCCCTCCTTGGACTCCCAAAGTGCTAGGATTATAGGCATGAGCCACTACATCTGGCCCCTGGCTACTATTTTAGATTGAAGAATGCTCTTTACTGGTCAAAAGAGGATTTAGTTAACAATTACAAATTTAGGAGTAAGGCCCCCCCCCCAACCCCCCCCCCCCAAAAAAGACAAAAGAAATAGCTGTTATTTTAGGAAAAGGACATTTCCCTAATAAGCCAAATCTTGACCTCACCAAAATATTTTCCTGTCCTGGAAACCTAGGGAAAATACCAGTATCTTAATTACAGTACAGTCATCTTTTTCTCTGTCAGTCAACAATTATTACATGGCTACCATGTATAGGAGGGGTAGAATATCTAGAGCACAAATGCTCTCCTCCATTCCTTTCTCTTTAATCGAAAGTAAATTTCATATACAAAGTTAACCACAAATAAAAGGTATAATATTATATAACTTATTGACTAGTATATCCCTTTTGCCTTTTTTATGTTTTGTGTCAGTTCAGAAAAACACATTAACCCATAATCCACTTGAAGTATAAAAATACTTTCACCATTGTTAAAAGTCCGTGACATCCCAGAAATGCACCTTCCTTTATTCTCCTAGAAAGATGGCTTAACATCAATCCTCATCCCATACATGCCTGATGTGTTGGGAAGTCTTTTCCTTGGCATTCAATTAGTAAGTCTAGGTAAAATGCTTGTTTTAGGCTAGGCCATGATCTGGGGATACAGAACTAAAAAATACAGCCCCAGCCTTAGGAGCTCACAATTTATTTAGGGGAGATGAACAGATAAATTAGTAATTACATTTAAGTATAGTGATAAAAGTATACATAGAGAACTAAGCTTAGAAAAATCTTCATTCTTATAACTCCAAAAGTTTTAGAACTAGAGTCTAAGTATTTCGTTTCAACAAGTTCTAAGTAGGATCTCAGATTGAAAGATTCTCCAGGCAAATTAACCTGATCATTGTTTTCTTTCAAGACTCCTGTGTTTATTTGATGAAGGGGCTTTCCCTTAAATTACTTGAAAATTATTTAATGCTAGTACACAAAACCACTGACTTAGGAGTGATAAAGAAGGCATAGGTTGTTTCTTTGCCACAGATCAATAATTAGAATTCAGTCTAGGCCAGCAGAGTGTCAGTAAGTAGTTGCCATCTGGAGTCCTATGTAAAATCCAAGCTGGAATGCCTTCAGTCTAGTTTTTAATTACAGTATCTGGGATTTGGCTCTTTCCTTTGACCAGAAGCCAAAAACTGGCCTCTAGAACCTTAGAGTGAGTCACATTATCCTATTAGACCTGTTTTAGGCAGACAGAATTCTTAGTCATGACTTTTTATTTCTCTGTTTTTTTATTGGTGTGAAATGGAGTAATAGGTATAGGTATTTCTGCAACTGTGAAGAGATAAGCGTAATAGCCCTACCGGATGTGTTTCTTATTTTTTCTATTTTCTTTGACTTAGACCTCAATGGCTCTGTTTTGTACCCCTCTTTTTCCTGCTATTTAGAATATATCTAAACAGTAATGTCTAAAATGTTCAAGTATGTGTATGTGCTTCTAGAACGTAAAGAAGGTAAAGATGGAGGAATAGGATAGCACTTCTTATTCATTCCTGTGATACAAGGATGTGAGTGGAGTAGGTAAAACATGAAATGAGTGAATACCCATCAAGTCAGCCCTTTGAGAATTGGTTCAAATAGGTTTTTCAGTATTCCTTTCACATTCCCATTTAATAATCACAATACTTTGTTAGAGAGATATTATCATTTGTTGCATTTTCAGGAAACTGAATCAAGAGGTTAAAGTTGCTTGTGCAAGGCCAGTAGCCTACTTGTGCCTTGAATGCTAGTACTCAGACTCCAAATCCTGGACTCTGATTTGCCTATGGACTGTGTCTTTCTCTTTGTTTTTATAACATCAAAGTTTAAGAGTTAACAAGAATAATTGAGGCCAGACGCGGTGGCTCACACCTGTAATCCTAGCACTCTGGGAGGCCGAGGCGGGCGGATTGTTTGAGCTCAGGAGTTCAAGACCAGCCTGAGCAAGAGTGAGACCCCATCTCTACTAAAAATAGAAAGAAATTAATTGGACAGCTAAAAATATATAGAAAAAATTAGCCGAGCATGGTGGCACATGCCTGTAATCCCAGCTACTTGAGAGGCTGAGGCAGTAGGATCGTTTGAGCCCAGGAGTTGAGGTTGCTGTGAGCTAGGCTAACGCCACGGCACTCAGTCTAGCCAGGGCAATATTTTGAGACTCTGTCTAAAAAAAAAAAAAAAAAAAAGAATAATTGAATCCATTGGCTTATTGTTTTGCAGCTTTAAAATTTTTTAGACATATAATTTTTGGTTATCTCTACTAATGAGTTTGTATCTGAGTAATGTCTGGGACAAAACTTCATAAACAATGTAAAAATGTGGCTTTTTTTTTTTCATAAAAAATTAGACTTCTGATTTTGAAGTCCTTCCTTTACATCACATCTGATAAATCACAAAAGTTTTTCTTGTCAGAGGACTACAAAATAACCTATTTTTTTAGTCATTTTTAACTATGAGACTGAATATACCTTATGGTAAACTTGGGCATTTCTCTTTAAATGGGCACACTGTGAATTAAAATAATTTACTGAAATATCCACCATTATTTTTCAGGTTAACATTAGCAGAATACCATGAACAAGAAGAAATTTTCAAACTCAGATTAGGTCATCTTAAAAAGGTAAGTATAATGAGAAAATCTGTCTGAAGAAAGGTGATCTCTATTTACATTTGTCGTTGAAGCTATTTGGCACATGTAACAGTAGTTTCACATAGCTGCAGAAATTTTGAGCAGCTAGTCTCACTGTCACATCTTGTAGTCTAATGGTGGAACTCATATCTTTTCAATTTTCAAGTCAGTTCCAACAACCCAATGAGAGTATTTTTAACCCCAGTGAATTCTGTACACATTCTAAGACTTCTGAAGTGGTTATCATTAGAGTAAAAATTAAATATACAACAAGAGCAGATGGTTCTGAGATTGATGGTAAGACTCTTTGTGATATTTGAAATAACATAGCAGCTCTTCTTTCTTGCCTAAACTAGCTAAAAAGAGATCTTATACCAACTATATTCAAACACAAAGGCATCTAGCATAGAATTTGTTATCGATGATGTTCACTGAGCATTCTTAGATGTAGATTGCCTCAGCTTTTTAAAAATTTTTTTCTCTTTGAGACAGAGTCTGACTCTGTTGCCCTGAGTAGAGTGCCGTGGTGTCAACCTAACACACAGCAACCTCAAACTCGTGGGCTCAAGCGATCCTCTGCCTCAGCCTCCCAGGTAGCTGGGATTGTAGGCGCATGCCATGACACTCAGCTAATTTTTCCATTTTTAGTAGAGATGGATTCTCTCTCTTGCTGAGGCTGGTCTCAAACTCCTGAGCTCAAGCTATCCTCCTGCCTTGGCCTCCCAGAGTGCTAGGATTATAGGCGTGAGCCACCTCACCCAGCCAGTTGCCTCAGCTTTTAAATTCAGCAGCCCATATGTTACTGGTCAGTGCTGTTTATGATGATGGTGGTCAGTAAGGAATTACTAAACTGTTATTGGGGGGTGGTGTGTAGTGTGTTATTTCATATTGGTTTTCATAATCTTTTTTCTACTGGGTTCTCAGATCTTATTAAATAAGTAGAAGTAGAACTTAAGGAATCAAGTATAATCCATGATATTTTTGCTTAATATAAATTTGGTAAATGATTCCACAGTGTATTTATCTCTTTTGTAGGGTATAATACAGTTTTATGAACAAGATTATGATTTACTTTGGCTTATATATAAATGTCAAATTTATTAAGTATATTTGTATACGTACAGCACTTTTACATGAGTGGAGGTCACTAAAACAATATAGCTTTGCAATCTTAAATGATTGGTATACACTGCATATTCACAAGGGAACCTGATTTTTGTAAAAAATGTTTGCATACCTATATTTATATGCACAAAACATTTCTAAAAACTTACACAAGAAACTTAACAGTGGTTATAGCAGGGGAGTCGGGCATGGAGAGGAGGGAGGAAGAGGGTATAGAACTTTTGCCTTTCTCACTGTGTTCCTCTGTATGGTTTGGATTTTATTGCTTTCTATGGGTTTGTTTTTATAATTAAAATTCTAGTTCTTAAAAACAAATCTTTTTCAATGTAAAGCATCTTCCTTTAACTTTTCACGGAGAATTTCTGTTGTTTTTGAAATGAGACTCTGAAAAGGTAAAGTGTTCTATATGCTGAACTATTTCTTTCCTTTTCACTTTAGGAGGAAGCAGAGATCCAGGCAGAGCTGGAAAGGCTAGAAAGGGTTAGAAATCTACATATCAGGGAACTAAAAAGGATACATAATGAAGATAATTCACAGTAAGCAACTTGGGGGTTTATTGAATTGGAGATTACTGAGCACCTGATGACATGAATTGAATGGTCTAGAATGATGTTTTTGCTTAATATAAATTTGGTAAATGATTCCACAGTGTATGTATCTCTTTTGTATAATATAGTTTTATGAACAAGATTTATGATTTACTTTGGTTTATATATAAATATTAAATTATTAAGTAGTATATTATATTTATATACATACAACATTTTTACGTGAGTGGAGGTCATAAAACAGTATGGCTTTGCAATTTTAAATGATTGATATACACTGCATATTCAGATCTTACTACAGATCTTTAGAAAGGGAATCTTGGGTCACTAGTGTGAAATTATGGAAAGAATATTGGGATGAGATGACACTCAGTTTTTGAATGAGCTTTAAGGGCCATTCAGGGGTTGACATTTTAAGTAAAACCCTTAAGTTGAGCACATTGATTGTAGATTAACACCCACCTTTGTTTATAAGTCATTTAAAGGACTGAAACTGGGAAAAGTAGTTGCCAGTGGGAAAGCCCTTTCATAAGTAATCAGTTCTTTCCCACATTTTTCTGACTCTCAAACATTTTCTCACATAGCCACAGCTTATGTATTTTTGTTTGGCTAATGTGAGGCATGGACCTTTCTTTCTGTAAAGTGGAAGACAACAGCAGTTCTCATTTACTGAGCACTCTCTGTGTATCAGGCATGGTGCTAAAGTGCCTTTACATTCTCTCATTTAATCCTCCTGATAACTCAGTCATCATCAATACATCGATCAGGAAACAAGCTTATTGAAATTAAGTCAACTTGAGCCGGGACCCATAACTAACGTGACCAAACAAAGAGTCAAACTTGGGTCTTTCTGATCCAAACCACCATGCAGTCATGCGTCTCTCCCCACAGGCATGCTGCTTTCTTAAAATCACAATAATTTCATGTGAATAATGGGGCTGTTTAAGATTAGGAACTAGGTAAAAATATTTTAAAATTTATTTTTAGTCAGGTTCAGTGGCTCATGCCTATAGTCCCAGCTTCTTGGGAGGCTGAGGCAGGAGAATCACTTGAGCCCAGGAGTTTGTGGCTGCAGTGAGCTATGATTGTGCCCCTGCACTCCAACCTGAGTGACGGAGCTAGATTCTGTCTCTGAAAAAAAATTATAAATTACTTTTTTGCTGGAATTTGTCATTTCTCTGTCATATTGTTAGGAAGCAACACAAGGTAAAATTTTATATGGGGAACACAGTTCTATCATAGACTTTCTGTCTTAAAGAGAGAATAGTGAATGCACATAGAACATGTAACTCACTTGATAAATCCGTTTTTAAGGCAGTATAAAATGTCTTGGAATTTTACTGTGTGTTTGAAATGTTGGGAACATGTGGCTCTTGAATCATTTGGAGGAGCCAAATAGCACAGTTCGAAAATCCCTAATCTAGTTTAATCTATCCCCATTTTATAGGTGGGCAGAAAGGGAGGGAAATCTAGAAAGGTCACAGGTCCAATGTGGCTACTCTGAGACTAGTACCTGTATCCTGGAGCTCTATAGCTATTGCTGTTCATTGTAATTATGCTGCCTCTTTGAACTGTGTAACTTTATGCTCACAATTCGCTATATTGTTATTAATTGTCAAAGTACCATCAGCAGCTATAATCACATATATAGTGTGTTAAATATTTTGGGAATTTTGCAAATATGAAAGAGTGTAGTCTTTGATCTCAGAATGTTACATATTCCTTGTTTCTACAGATTTAAAGATCATCCAACACTAAATGACAGATATTTGTTGTTACATCTTTTGGGTAGAGGAGGTTTCAGTGAAGTTTACAAGGTGAGTGTAAGGAACTGAGTACAAAGACTGAAGGTTAAATTATTGGCTGTTACCAACTTGGAGAACATTTAGAATGGTGACAATTGTGGGTTGTTATCCATTGGTTGAAATTCAAAAACTTTAAAAACTTGTATCTTTGGGAAAACAGCTTCCAATAAACTTACGTGACTAAGCAGGATACGATATTTTACCCTGCTTTCAAGTTTCAAAAACAAGTAACTATAGATTAAAAAATAAGGAAAAATAGTAACTCATTTCTGGGTGGCAGAATTATAGTGATTTTTTTTTTCCTGGTTATGTACTTTCTGCTTCAGCCACATTTGCTAGATATGAGTATGTTTTATCTTTACTCTCATATGTATACACACACACACACACACACATATATTTTATTTTTACAAAATAGACGTGTGTCAAAGTTATTCTTATTTGAGAACCTGTTTTTTGTTTCAAAAAAGTTCTCATGTAATAGCATTTACTAGCACTGGCATTCTAAAAGAGTATCCTGGCTTAGAGTGCTTCCGTTGGTCCTGCAAAGTACAAACTTTCATGCCTCTATGTTAATTTTTACCAAATAAGTAATTCATTCAATATTCAATAAAGCTATAGATTCATAACTTGTCACCAGCCGCTGCCTGCTTCTGCTTTAATTTCTCTACATGTTTCTGGCACCTGGCTGTTAAATGCATAATTAATTGGTTATTAAACTTCACTGTGCAGCTGTGGGAATTGCCTCTTTTCAAAGGTGTAGCCTTCACTGTTGTGATTTATGCTATGCCCATATGAATTTATACATGGGATATTTTTTGAGTAAAACAGTATTGATTTCAGATTAAAAGAGTAAAAACTAGCTCTACTGTTTTCTTTTGTTAATGTCAGTTTTTATTGTGATTTTATATATGTGTAAAATTTACCTAACCATTTTTAAGTGTACAATTCAGTGACATTAAGTACATTCACAATGTTGTGCAACTGTTATCACTAACCATTTCCCAGAACTGTATTGAGATTTTTAGTGCCCTGCTGGTTTTGATTTTTCCAGTATTTTATTCATATTTTTAATCTCATAAGTGGGGCTGGCCATAGTCATCTTTTGTGTGCAAGCAGCTTTGTCAAGCTTTGATGTCATAGTTATCTTAGCTCCTTAGAATGAGTTTTCCTATGCTCTGGAACCTTGCATTACTTGGGAATTGTTGGCTCCTTAAAAGTTTGTTATAACTGACTCATAAAAATCACTTAGGTAGGTGTTGATTTAGTGGAAAACATTTGACTATCTTTTCATTTCCTTCTGCAAATATTGATCTATTCAGATTTTCTCCCCCTTAAATCAGTTTTGATAATTTCATTTTTCTAGAAAATCTTCTGTCTTACCTAGATTTAAAAAAAACATTATTCATACCATAGTTGTTTCTCTTTTTTTGTGAAATGTTTATTTTTATGTCTCTTGTTTTTTGTTATCTTGATTGATAGGCTAGAGATTAATCAATGTTATTAATTTTTTTTCTAAGAATCATCTTTATACTTTGTTGATCAAATTTGTGTTTTGTTTTCTGTTTCATTAACTTCTGCTTTCTTCATTTTTATTTATTTTCATTCTTAAGTCATATCCTTATTTTATATTTTATTTTCTTTGTAATTTTTTTATTGTGATAAAAAGTAGATAACCATCCCAACCACTTTTAAAAGTATGTGTATAGTAGTGTTAAGTATATTCACATTGTTGGGAAAAGATCTCCAGGACTTTTTCATCTTGCAAAACTGAAACTCGATTGCCATTAATCAATTTCTTTTTCCCCTTTCCCCCTAGCCCGTGGTAACTACCATTCTACATTCCATTTTTATGAATTTGACTACTTTCACATACCTCATCTAAGTGGAATCATATAGTATTTATCTTTTTATGGCTGGCTTATTTGACTTAGCATAACGTCCTTAAGGTTCATCAATGTTACAGCCTTTAACAGGATTGCCTTCCTTTTTACAGTTGAGCGGTATTCTGTTGTATGTATCACATTTTGTTTATCCATTCCTCCATTGATGGACACTTGTTTTGTTTCTACCTCTTGGCTATTGTGAATAGCGCTGCTTAGAACTTGGGTGTATACGAATATCACTTGAAGACCCTGCTTTCCATTTTTTTGAATATATACCCAGAAGTGGGACTGTTCCTTTTTTAAAATCATCAAAATTGGTTCTCGATGCTTCTGAGTTACTTTTAGTGGTTTCATCATCCTATTTTTCCCAGTCATATTTCTTTAAGCATTTTAATATTTCTGAAATCTAGATGCTTCTTACAATGGTATGTACATTTAATGTAATTATTCTTTTGCTGTTCTCCACTCAGTCAATGGTGGGTCACAGTGTCTTGGATTCATAAGTACAGTGTGGTAGTTGGAGAGAATGACACTTAATAGCATTAGTGCTCTTATAAATCGGGTTGTATTTAATCTCATTTTTAATGGCTTAAAGTGGTTTTTCTACTCTAAAGCCATGGTGATGTACATGCTCACAGGTGAACATCAGATTCTGAAAGAAAAATAGAGCACAAAAGTTTCCATTTCTGTGAACTAAGTTGTATCTGAATTGAGTGGTTTTTATACTTTGAAAACATACTGGTTTTAATTGAGTATAAATGAGAAGTTTCTCTATTTTATAAGCAGCCCTCTTTTACATAGAGTCCATACCTCGAGGAGCTTATGTTTGGAAAGATCTGTAAAGCAGTGATCACCACAATTCGGCAGTGCCTTGCACCTGCTGCCTTCGTCGGTTTGTACATTTGTAGAAACTGGTGATGGGTGGTAACGGTATTGGAACTCAGGTAGTAAGTTTTTTATCTGAACTTCACAAACTAAGAAAAACTAATCATTCTATAAGAGCTCCCCAATAAATTTTTTTTTTTTTTGAGACAGAGTCTCACTCTGTTGCCCTGGCTGGAGTGCTGTGGCGTCAGCCTAGCTCACAGCAACCTCAAATTCCTGGACTCAAGTGATCCTACTGCCTCAGCCTCCCGAGTAGCTGGGACTACAGGCATGCGCCACCATGCTCAGCTAATTTTTTCTATATATTTTTAGCTGTCCAATTAATTTCTTTCTATTTTTAGTAGAGACGGGGTCTTGCTCTTGCTCAGGCTGGTCTCGAATTCCTGAGCTCAAACGATCCACCCGCCTCGGCCTCCCAGAGTGCTAGGATTACAGGAGTGAGCCACCGCGCCCGGCCCCCAATAAATCTTTTTTAATTTTTATTTTGTTTTTTATTTTTGCCTATACTTCTTGGTTTGTAAATGAATTTAATCTCTTTAAGACAATAAATTCTTTTGTATAGGTGAAGTCTCCTATTGTATTAAAATATTACTTTATCAAATTGTGCTTTACACCCAACTTTCTGAAATATCCACCTGTTACCTGTTTTACCTCATGCACTGCCTAGCTCATGCAGGACTTGCCAGCGGTGATAGCCTTTGGGGAAGGCCTGTCCCTTTCTCTGGACAGTGCTGGAGAAGTGACTTGGTGTGACTAACTTCAGACTTTGTTGGAATTAAAAACTGCTTTTCATGTACCCAGCATATAGGTAAATGGGATGGAACTAAAGGCAGGGCTGTTTTTTTGTTTTCGATTCTGTTTTTATTTTATAATATATAAATATATAGTTTATTTTATAATAATAAACACAATAAACTAAATTGCAGTGTGATTTTGTAACAGTCATAACCAAATAGGTATATCCTAAGGGGTTATTTTCTCTGGGAGGCAGGCTGCATGTGTCCCTGGGATTTCAAAAGTGGCAGGACTTGAAGCATGTAAAGCCCAGTTTCAGCTGAGAGACAAGAGACATCCTAAGGGAAGGAAGGTCCCAAATGGAAATAGATGGTGTCCAGAAAGAGAATTGTTGGGAAATGACTGTTAAGGCAGGGCTGTCTTTCTGTTTGTGGTGTATGCTTGGCTTTATGTTCTAAACCCCTTGGTGCCAGTGTGTCTGGAGACTTCTAAATTATCTAATCACAAGTTTCAAGAAGATGATTGCCACACTGAAACAAGTATGTGATGTGTTGTCTTTGGTGCTGTTTTTATTTAATAATGTATTTTGGACTTTCATTATGTTATCTGTTAAATAGAAGCTTTAAGTCTGTTGCCTGTAATTCTTGTTAGCATTTATCCAGAATATAATGTATTCTGTTTCTTTGTAGGCATTTGATCTAACAGAGCAAAGATATGTAGCTGTGAAAATTCACCAGTTAAATAAAAACTGGAGAGATGAGAAAAAGGAGAATTACCACAAGTAAGTGATACTACAGTGTCTGATTTTTCATAATTTAATAATACCTATAGTTTGAGCATTGTGCTAAGAGCTTCATATGCACTGTTGGATTTTGTTTTATTTAATTCTTATAACTGCCCAAGGAGAATGAATACTCTCAATGTTAACTGATGAGGAAACTGATGCTTATAGAATTTGAATAACTTTGAAGAAGTGACTGAACTGGTATTTAAATCAAGATTTCCCTCGATCCGGCCGGGCGCGGTGGCTCACGCCTGTAATCCTAGCACTCTGGGAGGCCGAGGTGGGCGGATCGTTCTGAGCTCAGGAGTTCGAGACCAGCCTGAGCAAGAGCGAGACCCCATCTCTACCAAAAATAGAAAGAAATT